>JAHWFP010165175.1:7898-19244 GCA_023313725.1 Lithobius niger | reverse complement strand
TAAATTATTTGCTATTGGGAATGTATGTACAAATCTAATTTAACGGGCACTCACGTGGACTTTTTAGTTTAAAATTATCAATGCTGTTTTATGACAAATTTCACTGTTCTGTTATGCAATCTTATCGCCTCTTTACGAATTTCTCAGATAGGCATAAATCTACTTAAACATCTGTACTATGTGGAAAGTCAACCTCGGACATTATATAAATATATGAATATTCATTAAACAACATTGATCCACCTGTAGAATAATCTGAATCCATTTCGCAATGATTAAAAGAGTTACCCGCTCTAGTTCTGCGTCTTGACCAAAGTTGAAAATATTGGTTATTGATATCTTCATCATAATTATAGTTTTTCAGATTTATAGCATTTTCACTTCTTATACATCGCAAGGTCAAACTTTTATGAAGAGTTGTAATTGTCCACTCGGGGGTAGATATCACCACATCGTACAAATAATAGTGTTTCGTTATTTGTATGTGTTGACGAGGATAATTATTGATGCATGTGAAAAAATCACCTTTATGGATAGGCCCACTCGCCCGAAAACTAATTAATATTGGACAAATACTTAGGACATATTCCATAGTGGTCGCGTGATGATATGTGTGTGGTGGTGCCAAGTTTGTAATGAGTTTATTATTTGCTGAGAATTCTCCCCTCTCTAAATATAAGACGTTTTGGAAATTCGTCGATAGATCAGTTTTAAGGTTTTCCAATTTAGTTTCTAAATCGGTTAGCTGAGAATAAGTTGCAGCATCTTCTGCATCTATGCCCGGAGCAACTTTAGTTAAACGTTTATTTACCACATCAAATTCCCAATCAGAGTTAATATTACGTTGAGGATCAGTTTTAGATGCTACCTGTTGGTCGATTTTTTGCGTCACGTACTCCTTCAAATTATCTATCGAAGAAGATAGGTTGGTTCCCAACTCGCCTAGTTGAAAATAGGTAACAGCGTCTTTGATGTATATTCCCGGAGCGAGTTTAATTAAACGATTGTTCAACATGTTATAATCTGGAACAACTTTTGCATCGATATATTCTTTCGTAGCAAAATCCCTAGACTGGGAGGGAGATGCGACGTCTTTAATTCGCTTATTTTTAGCGTTAAAATGTCCATCCGGATCCTTCTTCAAGCCTACGTTGGATTTAATTTTTTTTACGTCAGTTTCTAATTCAGTAAACTGGGAATAAATTACGACGTCTTCGGGTTCTGTAGCAGCTCCGAATTTAGTCAGACGCTTATTCCGCATGTCGTAATCATGATTTGGGTCTAATATAAATCCTACTCCCTTCAAATCATCTATCAAAGAAGATAGGTTGGTTCCTACAGCGTCTTCAAGTTCTATCCCTGGAGCAAGTTTAATTAAACGATTGTTCCGCATGTTATAATCTGGCACAACTTTTGTATCGATATATTCTTTCGTAGCAACATTCCTAGACTGGGAGGGGGTGCCACATCTTTAATTCCTTTCTTTTCAGCGTTAAAATGTACATTCGCATCTTTCTTCAATCCTACGTCAGCTTTAAATTTTTTTACGTCGTTTTATAATTCGGTAAATTGGGAATAAAATACGACATCTTCAGGTTCTGTAGCAGCTCCGACTTTAGTAAGTCGCTTATTCTGCATGTCGTAGTCATGGTTCAGGTCTAGTATAAATCCTACACCCGGAGCTCCTTTCACATCTCTTTGCATTCGTTTCAAAGATTGTCCAAATTTATTAACTGGCATTTTGATGATTCTTTTTTTTATATATATAAACAAAAGGAATAAGAAATTTCAAAAATGTCTCATTCTACCTGGCATGGAAATCTTTCAAGTCTGCTGCAATCAAATTCTCTAGAATTTTAGAACGGAGAATGCAACGGATTTAAAAAAAAAAAAGGAGTAAAGTACATCTTGTCTCCTTCCATATATTTCGAGGATTTTAGAGGAATAGGTTCTCCAATTTCGTACAAAGGTTCCAGGCGTAAGGGTTGGATTTCTCCGTCGGACCACGAATCTCAAAATGTGATGAAAAATCTTAAACAATACATCTGCGAAAAATTAGAAATTGAAACCGATGAGCAGAAACCCGTTTCTTTGACTATGTTCAGTTACCCCAATTATTCACACCCCGTTTCAATATGCTACCCATTCTGTCAAAAGGCAGACGGTGAGTCGGATAAGCTGCTATGTCTCAGAACGTGGGTGTACAACAACATCCACAAAACTAAAGGAAAACTTAACAAAAATGTTATAGAAAAACCGTGGTTTAACTTATCTCCGTGTGGAAGTATGTCCTTGTCGGAAGTTAGTGGTAAAATAACCTCCGTGGTTGCAACGATGCTCCCAGAACCATAAAACTTTTGGTGTAATGTAGAGTACGGAGTCGTCGAATCTAATACATCCAACGTAAAGTTTTCGGATAAAGACTTTATGAGTTTGATTCCTGAATAAGAAAAAACAATGGATATTCAAAATTACAATTTCTTCGTGCCGATCAAGAAACCCAAAAATGACCCATTTATACCTTCAAACATCGGATGCCTGATTATACGACCGGCAAACTGCGGGAAGACGAACTTACTGTTTAATTTTATCTGTAACGAAGGATGGTTGGATTATGACAGATTATACGTGTACAGCAAAACTCTGTGTCAAGCGAAATACAGAGCTTTACAGTCTATATTTTCCGAAATTGAGGTAGCCGTAGGGCGGGAGATAGCAAGTTTTCACGACTCTTAAAACGATTTAATTCCTCCCGAGGAGTTGGACACCAAATTTCGTAATCTCGTGGTTTTTGACGATGTTCTTTTAGATAAACAAAAAAACATAAAACGTTACTTCACTCAAGGCCGTCATTCTAATGCCGACGTTTTTTATTGCAGTCAGTCTTACACCAGAATTCCCAAACAAGTGGTTAGAGATAACACCAATTTATTAGTCATATTTCCCGTGGACGATTTAAACCTGAAACATTTATACGAAAATCATGTCGGTCCGGACATGGAATTTCCAGAGTTTAAAACGTTGTGTAGAACGTGTTGGGACGATCTGTATGGGTTTTTATAGATCGACAAAACGTTAAACGAGGGACGTTATAAACGTACGTTTTCGTTCGATAATAAAAACAAACGAAAGAAAAAAAGATAACATGGAAAAGAAACGTGAAATAGTAAATCTCAAAAAAACGTTTATGGGAAAAATTTTTGAATCAACGTTTGGACGAACGAGATCAAGAGGAATCTTTAAAAGAATCTTTTAAACCCGTCGTTAGTACTTTGAAACCTGCCATTGTTAATCCACCGCCCGTAGCAAGTCCTGCGAAAGCTATTGCCGGTTTTCCAACGAGAAAACAACTAAAACGTATACGAATTATTACTTATTACGGATGAAGATGATGAAGAGTGGGAAACCACGGTGAACGATACGGAGAAGTTTGAATCGCCGAAACCTTCCATCTAGCATTCAACTCCGATAGCGCGAGATCCCAATCTTTCAGAATACTCGACTCCCGCACCAGCTACGCAAACCGAATATGCATCTATCGGTACTGGTTTGAAAGTCAACCCCACACTTTCGGCAATACAAAACAGACGCGTGTCGACGCCTCCAGAACTTCCAAATTTCCCAACCCTCAGATCTTTGGATAGTCTGTTACCTGGCCAAGTCATAGGTCAAACGGCGAAATATTTCCTGATGAAATTTTTCCAAAATCTCAAAAAGAGACCGATCCTGTCTTCGGACTGAAATATGACATGAAAACTGGAGAAATGAGCATTGCTAATAAACCCGTAAAAATATTCGAGAACGACATAGTGGTCGGTGGTAATCAGTACGCGGGAAGACAAGGACTTTGGAGTTTGCTGGTTTTTAAGGATTTGAAGGAGCCGTCGTACGCTCCCGAAGTTAAGGCGAGTTACGCTTCTCTTTTAAAAAAAAACACGCATGCTATATATCAAAACAATGATCCAGGCACTCGAAAACCTAAGTCGAATCGTAGTTCCAAGTACGTGTCGATAATCGGTCCGATCTGGGAGGATATGAATAAAACGAAGAAAAAGGAAACTGGTATGGTAAAAAAAATTTGGGAGCAGGGTGGATTACAGGTACTATGAAGATACTAATGATCTGGTCGAAAGACTGGGGCTTTTGTACGGGTCAACCCAAGCGGGTCACGACGGTCACAGGAACGAAATGATAGAAATTTTATCGGAATTGGAACAACGACGGGTCATCACCGCTCGAGAAAAAAAGAACGCTTATCAGAATTTAGGTCTACGATAAAAAAATTTGTATAATAAAAAAAGAGACCAAAATGAAGTATTGCGTGAAATGTAAACGAACCACACCTAACCAGCCGAAACCTCCTACTATAATTACATCAAAAAATAACAGAAGCATGGAAGTCTATTTTTGCGAAGTGTGCGGAACGAAAAGAGCCTCCTTCATCAAGTCTGGAAAAGGAATCATAAATAAAATCATAGATTATTTACCGGTAGAAGTACATTTACCCGGATATCAATATTGCGGACCAGGAACAAAACTAAACCAGAGATTAGCTAGAGGGGATCCTGGAATAAATAAACTGGATGAGGCATGTAAAGAACACGACATCGCCTACTCAAAAAGCTCAAATTTAAACGAACGACACGTCGCCGATGAAATTCTTATATCTAAAGCTCGAAAAGTATGTAAGGATCCTTCAATCACTTGGAGAGAAAAATTAGCAGCTGTGATCGTTAAAAAAAAACATGGGGACGAAGCTCAAGTTCGGAATGGGAAAAAAAACCGAAATAGATCAACTCGTAAATGAACTCCACAAACCGACGCGTAAACATTTTCCGAGGTGGAAAGTGATTCTGCGGAGTCTGAATGATCTATGGCAAGCGGACTTGGTGGAAATGATACCTTACTCTAACATTAATAAAGGATTTAACTACCTACTGACTTGCATTATTGTCGTGTCCGAGTTTTCTTGGGCCATTCCCCTTAAATCAAAATCCGGTATACTCGTTACGGAAGATACTCGAAGAAACGACACCCCCTAAAAATTTACAAGTTGATTTAGGCAGTGAATTCTACAATAAAAACTTTAAAGCGCTCCTTAAGCATCACATCAACCTGTACTCTACTCACTCTAAGAAGAAAGCGAGCGTTGTAGAACGTTTCAACAGAACGCTGAAAACTTGCATGAGGAAACAATTCACCAAGCAGGGGAACTACCAATAAATACACATTATTGATGAGTTAGTTTCACGGTTCAATGACACGGTTCACTCCACAACTAAACTAAAACCGCGGGAAGTAACCAGCGTCACGAATCGTCACTGAAAATTAAACCGAAACAATCGTTGAAAAAGCCCAAATTTGTCGTAGGAAATAAAGTCAGAATTTCTAAAGTTAAGAAAATTTTTTATAAAGGTATTTACACAATTTTACTAATGAAGTCTTCACGATTCGTAAAGTGCAAAAAACCGTACCTGTTACTTATCTATTAAAAGACGAATCTGGTGAGCCGGTGCTCGGAGGTTTCTACGAACAAGAAATTCAAAAAACTCTTGTTCCTGATTTATTTTTATTGGAGAAAGTATTGCGAAAAAAGAAAGGCAAAGATGGAAAAATGCTGTACTTTGTTAAATGGAAGGGATACGATTCAAAATTTAATAGTTGGACGGATAATGTTCGCAGTTAAATAGCTCTTAAATAATTTCCACTTGATTTTTAAGTACAACATATCATATTAACAGTTTATTCTCGTCCGAATCTAAATATTAATTTTCTTTCATCCATTTTCTTCTTCTAGCTGCGATCATTTCCTCTGACCTAGATTTTCTGTCGCACGTTTCTTACTAATAGCAGCTGCCATTTTATCCAACCTAGCTTTTCTCTGTTCAACAGTTTCTGTCTCGCGTTTCTTAGCAATAGCGGCGGCTATTTTATCCAACCTAGCTTTTCTCTGGTTGACAGTTTCCATTGCAAGTTTTTTACGAGAAGCAGCGGCTCTTTTTCTCTTATTAGCCAGTACTTTTTCTTCTTCGTTTCGTTTTGTTATTTCACTGGCTGGTGTTTTTTCCCCCCCCCCCCATCTTTCTCCAGCGAAGCTCGCTCTTCAGCTTCTTCATCCTCCATCGGATCGATTATGTTGTCTATAAAATCGTGTGCTATGCCGGTTTTGTAGTGACCATGCGCTAACGTATTTATTCCATCATCCAGCACAAATCTCTTATCATCGTAGGGAGATATGGATGATTTTGAAATTTCAACCGTGGCGAGCTGATGATCTTTATTTCGTATGCTTATCCAAGCGGCTTTTGAAGATGTTTTCAGAAATAGTGATTTTTTGTAGTCTTCGTGACTGAGACTTTTTTGGATAAATACTTTACTAATCCCTTTAGCTTTTTTAATGCTCTCTTCCCCTACTAGAATTGAGTACATTTTTGCTTTCAAGCCTGCAAATTCTTTCACCGGGATGCCAGCCGTCTCATCTTTCATATTTCCCAGGACTTGTTTGTTTTTAACGCTGTATAGAGCATGGGACGGATCGTAATTGCTGGTGTCGAATCTATCTGACTCAGTTTTAATGTCCTGGTAGAAATCGTCAGTCTACTTCATAGAACAGACTGTCGGTGTCTGTGAAAAGTAAACGCGCACGGTCTCCATATTTTGGACACATGAACTCGTAGTGAAATTCATTCATTGTGAGTTTGGAAAGTTCGAGAATGCAGAAACCGGAGTAAATCGATAAGTCACACTTGATGTTACGAAGTCTCAAGTTTACCTGTACGAGATTTTCGTTGAGGATCTTGAACGAATCCGCGAGTGGTAGAGTGCTGTATTTGACAGATATTTTTTAGATTGTCGGATAACTTCACGGATAAACGCCTCGATTTGTTTTTTATCGTTTTTCCAAATACGGAATTATTTTTGAGTTTGAAAAAATCTTTTTCGAAGGTCGTCCTTGCGAGTTGACGCTTCTTGGTGTTAAATTCTATGTAAGATTTTAACCATTGCTTCTGACGAAATTTTAGAATTCTGTGAATACCTTTCAAAATTAAACCGTGCTTCAAGTAGAATTGTAAATTTCTGTAATGAACTACATAGTTGTTCTTTGAGAGCAGGTTGGTTGTCAGTTTGGAAGCAGAAACAATCTTCTTGTTTCCTGCCATTTCTTTCATGAAGGGAGACACGAGTTTTGGCATTATTTTAAACTTTTCCAGTGCTAAAGGATAATCGTTGTGATCGTCATGTAGCTCGGATGGAAAGTCCAAGTCCACTTCCAATATATAACCGTATTCCGAATCTTTTTCAACCAATGCCAAGCAAAATTCGAAAATTTCTTTCCTCGTTAGCCAGCTAAATCGATCGTATGGAAGGAATTCAGTCATGGCTAGTCCGTATAAGTTATTGACATCCAAATCTACTAGATACAGACTAGGAAGATTCTTGTTGTAGGTGTCTGGTAGGTATTTGTTATTGGCGATTGAGTGCCTTTTTGACACGAAAGTTGTTCCACCTCTGATACCGGAAGTTATAAAGTTATGCTTTCCCCATGTGTAAACAGTACTAGTTCGGCTTCAGTTTTTTTCAATGCGGCTGCCTAACTAAAATCCTGGTGTGGATAGATAGTAGCATGGATCTATGCCATCATTGAGCAACATGTTTCCCTGAAAGTTTGAAAAACTTCGGCTAGAAGATACACATCGATCATCGGATATACGAGATGATAATTTTTAAAAACCTTCTCTTTCAGCAAGTTCCAAACTGATGTAGCGTGATCATACTCTGCGTCAGTGATGCCTTGACCTCGTAGAGTGGAGAAGAATGCCGCTTTAGGAGGTAATTTCTGTTCTTCAAACACATCCATAGACTGCACGTACTCGTATGGGTAGTGGCCTTTTTGCGTCAATAAATCCGAGACCTCCCCCGACTCGAACCATTCTACCGATTCAAGAGCAGTTTTTGAGATGTTAAAGGGTCGATCTTTCTTGTGGTTTTTAGCCAAAACTTACCAGCGACGAAAGATAGGAAATTATAACTGTCTAAAAAACGTAACCTTACCAAAAAGTTCTTATCATTGAAGCAAAAGTACCTAGTAATGGTCATACTCATAAAACGCTCGGTGTTTCTAGCAAGAATGTCCACTCCTGAAGGGAAATTTTTTGCCGCTGAAATCAGTAGATGCATATCGTAGCCTTCTAAATTATGGAAGACGATTGGGATAGTATTTATGCTCCTTGCATCCAGATTGCATTTTATGTGAGAAGCACCTCTGAACTTTCCTGTGAAGTGACAGTGATCTCTCACTTTCTTCAATGAGAGATCATCTTCAAGCATGACTTTGTTGCAGTAGTAGCAAGTATCAACTTTCAAGAAATGAATTTCCTCTTCGGCACTCATCATCAGAAGTTTTGGCCACGATAAAATCTTAGCAAACTTGTTAATTTCAATATTCATACATTCGTAAAACCTATCCACTGCATCCTCACTGAGGTAGAATTTTTGACTCACGATTTCATTTTCTGGGCCAATAACCACGTATCCGAAACTACTAGGTAAATGCAAACTGACTTTGGTAGACGAACTCAAAGATGGATCGACATTACTAGTTTGTATGGGTCTGAGCATACATACGAAATCTGCATAAATTATCCAAGGATGAGGATTGTGTCTGTTATAGTGTAGGAATTTTAATGTGTTATTACCAGGTGGTAGGAAAGTGAGTACTTGCTCCTTATTCAGTCTCACACATTTACCAACGTGCTCCATCATGGATCATTCTTTAGTAAAGACCGTGAAGCAGTTACGACAGTTAATTTTTCTGTGTGTTCCAACACCTTGAAATCGGAGTAGCCTATCAATATCGAGGATGCCCGCAGTAATGACTATTTCCTTTGTTGTCGGGTATTAATAACAAGTCAATTACTTCTCCTTCCATGTTTTTGTTCACTCCCACCGGATGTAATCCTATTGAGCCCTTATACGAAATTACGTTAATGGATAAATTGTTGGCTCGTTCGAAGGAATCAATTTGTCGTAGACTCACGGGAAACTTCAACATGGAATGGTCTACAGTATTCAAAAATGGTTCGTAATATTTAACCTCGGTTTCATAGCACTTCATTTTAGCGGCTAAAAGCACTTTTCGTCAGAATTTTCCACATTTACTATAGCTTTGCTTTTCTTGTGTAATGCCTTTGGTAAGGGTAAGAAAGAACTAGGATGTAAAGGATCAATTTTTGCTACTTTTAGGAGCATACCATGAACTTTCGAAATGCGCGAACCACTGCCTTTTTTCTCGAAAGCTTCGATGGATTTTTGTATTTTTTTGTAAGCATTCTCCAATACTTCCGACACGTCAGATTCGTTATAGTTGTGTAGAGGGACCAGAAAAAGGGTCGAGCGATGTTGGAATCCCCGGAAAAATCTATCACTAAACACAGTTGAACTTTACAGTTGGTCAGTTCATCCAAGCATGTCTTGATAAGAAGTTCGAGCGGATGATGGAGTAGTTGGACCGCTATATATGGGTCGGCACATTCAAATTCTCTGGAATAAATTCGGTGTGTATCATCATGTGGCAAAGTGCAACTTACTTCACCTTCGATATCATTCAACTCGTTTTCGAAGAGTAAGCACTCTGGTAGAAGATTGGATCGATGGATGGGAAGATGATGGATCAAATCTTCCTGATTTGCGTAGACATTTCCACAGCACACACACGTAACCAATAATTTTGAATTCATTTTCTTTTTCTCAAAAGAAAAATTAGTCATTCCTTCTATTTTTACTCTTTTATTATATACGAAATAATTTTCCAAAGAAACGTGAAGAAAAAACTACATCCGGACTGAAATTTATTTTTTCGGATCTCCAGGATACAGAATAAAAACTTAGAAAATTTTGGAAAATTCTGAAAAACTTGGGAAAAAAACTTGGCGCAGGTTCCCTATTGATATGGTGCACGTAGCCCTGCCCAACTGCAATAAGGCTGGGAGGCCGTGTGTTCGAGTCCAGAACTTCATCCAGACTGAACATTTATTATTCCGAACCTCCTTATATAGGGCCCTTCTTGAAAAAAATTCTGCGTTTTCCTTTTTTTTTTTATTTTGATTGGTTGGAGAAAGGGGATTCCCATGGAAAAAAATGGTAAAATATTTTTTTTCTTTGTTTTCATTGGTTGGAGAAATGGGACTTCCCTTTATCGTTATTTTGATTGGTTGGGAAAATGGGAATTTTGATTGGTTGGAGGATCCTATATAAGGTGGTTTGAGAAAATAAATTTCAGTCTGGATGTAGTTCTGTACTTGAAAACATGGCCTCCCAACCTTGGTGCATTTGGGCAGGGCTACATGCACCATATATGTAGGGAACTAAGCTCACTCCCCCTCGAATTGTAGTACCCCCCCCCCCTCGAATTGTAGTACCCCCCCCCCCTCGAATTGTAGTACACCCTTCGTGGATTGGTGGGTTTGTGAGTATGTTCAAAGAAGAACGATAATTGGTAGGACAAGAAGCACCAATACGCCATATTCGAGTAACAAACCATACTTCCGGTTGAAGCAAACGATTAAACGAAGGAGACGGCCATGTTGCGGGTAGGAGACAGCCATCTTACAGGAAACCAGGCAGGAAACAGACGGCCATCAACAGTAAGGAGACTGCCATGTTGGAGGAAGTGACGTATTATTCACGCAAATGTAACACGCTGCATTCGAAAACCACAAGCCAACCGCAACCAAACTCGTCCAGTCTGGAGGCAGAGGGGAGTTTCCTTGTGGGATTTCTGTTCGTTAAAGGTACCGAATTGTCTCCAGATGGATGAGTTTGGTTAAATTAGGCTTAGTGGATTTTTTGAAGGCGCTAATAAATGCAGCCAAAGAAGGAACGATAACTATTTGGTAGGACTTGTATAAGACTCACAGAAACTAATCATGTGTCGTGATATTTTCAAAAGTTAAACCTATAGTATTTTTTTCCACTGGCGTGAATAACTGGGGGGGGGGGGAGATACAAATCCTTGGAAAATTTATTTATTCGCAATTTTATACAAAACACTTTGTATGAAGCCATAAAATACGTAAAGCAAGAAAAATAATCTTACTGTAGAAATAAATCTTCACGTTTTCTGGTAGGGGTGTAAAATTTGCGCCTACCTAGAGAAAATATTTACGTGCGCCACTAAACATTCTAATTTGAAAGCACGATGTGTGTGTGTGTGGCTGAAGAAGGAACTTTTTTTTATCGTGACCATGAGAATATGCGGAGGGATGCGTAGATGACAGACATTTTTGGGTTAGAGGCACAAACTTTCGGACAGAGGTGTGTGTGTTTGGGGGGGGGGGGGGGCGGGGC
>JAHWFP010165174.1:118031-150433 GCA_023313725.1 Lithobius niger | reverse complement strand
TTGAATGGGATTGCCCAACATCATCGCAAGACAAACATTGCTTGGGACCAGGCGTCAGTGCTCCTCCACTCCAACACCAAACAACGAGGACACGTCCGGGCACTTGAATCCCATGCAATTAAAAGATTTTCTCGTCGACGAGTGCCTCTCATGAACCTTACTGGCCCTTCCCACGACCTAACTGAAGAACTTGTCCCATTGCCTCTAATTACCAAACTAGACACGAAGTGGAATTTGACTGCAGTCGTCGAGCGGCCCTCTAGTGAATAACTTGGAGATCAGTGGTTGGCAGAACGTGCGCGAAGATTTAAAGTGCAACATGGAGTAAGTGCACATCGAACGAACTTTCTCTGCTGTGGTGTGTTCTTCTGAAGAAGAGGAACAGTGTTTTCTTCCTCGAAAATTTAAGTGAACTGTTGTAGAAACATTCTTGAAGGTGATATAAGTGTATTCATATAATTTAATATGTCTGAATATTATCACTGTCAACGCTGTTTACCAGTTTTTGCATTTAATTAATAACTTCGAGAATTACAGTGTATATCGTACATATATGTATTGTAACTGGATACTAAAATTATAACTATAATTTTTATTATTATTATCATTACATCATTATTATTAATACATGGAGAAAATTGTGAAAGATAAGATAAACTGTCAAAATTCATGTAAAAAATTAGAATTTAAACAAAAAACAAAGTATTTGGGAATGTTGATAGATTCACGTTGCAATTTTAAATCATATGATATATACTAATGATAATTGATAAATTAAGATATATATATATTAGCAAAATTATACCAATTAAATTAAGAAATGTTTTAGATAGTAAAAACAAAAAAAAACAATATATGAAGCATGGGTAGCAAGACAAATACGATACGGTTTAGAAATATATGGTTTTGCTTCAGAGTATTTAATCAAAAGATTGCAAAAAGTACAAAACAAAATTGTGAAAATATTATTTGAACAACCACAGAAAACAACAGAATTATATAAGGAAATAAAATTTTAAGAGTATTAGAATTGAGAGATTGTATGATAATAAAAAATTATTATATAAATACACACAAGATCTACAGTATAGATAAACAAAGCAGACTATGAGATTGAAGTCACAAAGATTTCAAATACCCAAATGGAACAATAAATATTGCTAGAGAAACAAAAAATATTATATTCCGCATATCTTTAATACCATACCAAAAGAAATCTTAAATGGTAAAAACATAAGTGAACTAAAACCCAAATTAAAAGACTGGCTTTTATGCAACAAATAAATTCAACAATTACATTTCAATTTCTATTAAATACTGTTTCAAAATGGAAGTGGTGATCGTGTAGCAAAACTTGTAACTTTGTGTATTGATATATGATGTAATTAGTAGGCAAATATTTTTTTCTTTGTATATTGTTGTAAATAAGTGTATTTTAATATTTATTTTGTATTGCTGACTCATACAAGTTGACAACTTCGAGTCAAATGAGCAATAAACTTACATTATTATTATATTATTATTATTATTACTTTCTGTCATGATGATAAAGTAGATTTAAAAATGTCACATCGCTTACTTTGAAAATTCGAGTCCATGTTTACGTTTTGTACGCTTAGATTTCAAAGTAAAGGATATTTACCGTTCCAATATCCTTGCAAATTTTCGACAGTCCGGTTTTCTGGAATTGGAGGGGCTCAGAACGACTGTCTTCATTAGGCTACCACATCACCGCTTACTTCGTCGTGAACGTTCGTCTGCTATCGTTCGTTGGAATGCGGCGCGACGCCATAGCCTCCGTAACTTGCAGGCTAGTGCACCACTTCTCCCGCAGCAACTTATTAAACTCTCCTCTCAGCAGGAACTGAATGTTTGGGTTTAACGGTCCCTGGATATTCATCAGCACAGCCTTCTCTCGGCTGTGGTGTTGAATAGCCAGGGATTCTAGGCTTCTCAGATGCACATCATTGTTAGAGTTAGACTTGAGGAGTGTCACAGTGCCTTCCCAGTTGATTTGGTGTCTAGTTTCCTTGTGGTGGACTGCAATGCCATTCGTTACAACTTCATTCCTGGTGTCTGCCATGTGCTGCTTGACTCTCGTACGTATACCTTTTCTCGTCTGTTACTAGAAGTTGAAAATATCAAGGTCGAAGAAGATGAAATACTGGTGTCTTATGACGTGAAAAAACTTTTTCCAAGCCTAACGCACCGACTCCATTTTAAGAATGCTGGCCCTCTCAGCCAAGATAACTGGAGTTCCTGATGAAGTGTACGAGAAGGACAGGGCATTACTTAAGGCTCTCCTAGCGCACATTTACGTGGAATATGAAGGAGTCATGTTTTGGCAAACCAAGGGTGCCCGGATGGGGTACTCGTGCTCACCAGTGGTGCTCCAGCACCTTGACGCCTTTATTATTAAATCCTTTCCTGAAATGAAACTGTGAAGGAGGTTTGTGGATGACGCTATTTCCATACAGAAGAAAGGGCAGTCCACCAATGTGCAACGGGTGCTTAATGCGTAGACTGAGGATCTTAGCTTCACCTATGAAGAAGTGAAAAACAAACTACCGTTTTTGTATGTCGTACTGGAGAGAACAGGGAGCGGCAAGATTGTTTACCAGCTTTACCGTAAACCGACAACAACAGGTAGGGGCATCCCCTACAACTCAGGGCACCTGGTAGGCCAGTTAAAAGCAATTGCCCAGAATGAGTTCATCAGAATGGTGCAAAACTCGGCGAGCCTGGATGTAGCAAGGAAACATCTGTACGAGACCAAAGGAAAGTTTGTTGTGTTAGGCTATCCACCCGGGTGCCTAAACCGAATGATTAGTCGAGCAGTAGGCATGAAGAAAGCTGGAGTATGGAAGGCAGACCACCACCCCAACATTAAGGATAAAGAAGAAGGACCAAGAGTGGCAGTTACGTATGTGGAAGGCGTCACAAAGTTCAAGGTGTGCTTAGGAAAAATGGTTTTACATCGTACGTCAAGAACGCAAAGGGCCTGAAGGATCACCTGATGAAAAAGCATGCCTTTCCTGATGCCATAACAAGAAAAAGAAGTGAAGCCAGTGAGCAAGAAGATGAAGCCCTGAAGCACATTAAAAACACCCATGAAGGCGTTTACAGAGTTCCATGTGGGGATTGTGATGCCGTCTATGTGGGAGAGACAAGAAAAGGTATACGTACGAGCGTCAAGCAGCACATGGCAGACACCAGGAATGAAGTTGTAACAAATGGCATTGCAGTCCACCACAAGGAAACTAGACACCAAATCAACTGGGAAGGCACTGTGACACTCAAGTCCAACTCTAACAATGATGTGCATCTGAGAAGCCTAGAATCCCTGGCTATTCAACACCACAGCCGAGAGAAGGCTGTGCTGATGAATATCCAGGGACCGTTAAACCCAAACATTCAGTTCCTGCTGAGAGGAGAGTTTAATAAGTTGCTGCGGGAGAAGTGGTGCACTGGCCTGCAAGTTACGGAGGTACGGAGGCTATGGCCTCGCGCCGCATTCCAACGAACGACAGCAGCAGAAGAACGAAAGCAGACGAACGTTCACGACGAAGTAAGCGGTGATGTGGTAGCCTGATGAAGACAGTCGTTCTGAGCCCCTCCAACTCCAGAAAACCTGACTGTCGAAAATTTGCAAGGATATTGAAACGATAAATATCCTTTACTTTGAAATCTAAGCGTACAAAACGTAAACATGATAAAGTAGAATACGTAATGTAAATTTGGATAAACTTCGTTAAATTTGGACGAATTTCTACCAATTTTATTTTAATGTACTCATTGCAATTTTAGTTTTATTTTATACTGTACGACATACGAGCAATTTATTTTATTGAAACTTGTAATTTATTATAACTTTTGATTTACCGTATTATTATTTATTCTATTCCGTACAACGAGGTACATATGGGTTTGGGAGAGACAAAAATAAACAACAAAATTATCAAAACAGAGGTAATACACTCAAGGTGGACCTCTGTCCAAATCGCTGATCGCTGATGCTTTGCACATGCGAATTTGTATGAATTTCGTGCCAGTACGTAACATCTTGTACTGAATAAAGCAGATTATTACTATTATTATTATTATTACGAGGGTTACGATTGTAACTATTTTGAAATAAATTATTATTATTATTAATTATTATTATTATTATTATTATTAACATTATTATAATAACTAAGATAACTAAGATAGTGTACTAAATTTAATAAGAATATAAGTAAAAATGTATGACTCATGATTATAATTAAACAATTACAAATAACTGTAAATGTATTACTTGCTTGCACATACAAATTCTTGTGAAACTTCTTGTCTGTATAAACAACTTGTACAATAAAGCACCAGTTTTATTATTATTAAACTTGCAGTGAAACAGTATTGTGTGCCTGTTTAAGAATAATAGAACAGATGCTAATTCAAATGTGCTTTTTGTGGACGATCCTACTTTACCAAGGACAGTTTACAGGTAAGAAGAAAATATTTGTGTATCCATATCAGTTTTACTTCACTTGTTTGTTTCTCTGTGTGCATTTTTACCACTATCGATTGTAGATAGTTGACATACTCATCTGCTGTCTTTACTGTCTTAACCCTTAGTTACTCTATGACCATTACAAAAATCTCGAAGTTAACTCACCAGTGAAATTGTAATCTCCTTGTCTTACGAGACCACCTTCTTCATTTCTAGCTTCGCTCAGTGAATCATCGAGGGCAAAATGAAGTTGGGCAGAAGAATCGGGATCAATAGCTACTAAAGTTGTTACTACCTATAATAAAAAACAACATTTAACGCTCTGTTCCTTGCATATGCTGTATATTGAACAATCTAATGGTATTTTACCTGTCCAGGTACAGTGTCTTCTGACACAAACACAACACCAGGATCTTGAAACTCGGGGGCTTTGTTGTTAACATCAGCAACTGTGATATTCACCTAATGTTTTGTAAAAGATAAGGCTATTCAATAAAGCACTACCAGTTCTTAAACCCTTTTGTTACAAAGATAAATTGTTTTAAAACTCATGTAGACTCGCTCGAATTGAGGTGCTTACGCACTCAGGCCCGGGCTAGCAGCCCTGTGGCCCAAGTGCCATGATGTTTTAAAAGGCCCCCAATTACAATTGGGGGGAAGGAATTACGAGAGCTCATTTTGAACTTCTGAATATTTATGGCCGGGGAGGGAGGCAGAAAGAATGAAAATGTTACCACCAAATTTCCTCCCCCTTCAAAACCCAGATAAAATCTTGACCTCTCCACTCAAGATCCAAAGATATTGTGACCCACCCCCACTCCCCCCGCCCCCCCAAAAAAACCACTTTTCAGATGCTTATTGAGACTGTCTGCAGATGACTTCCTGTAGCCAAATTAAGCAAGTAGCACGCTGTGCCAACAAGCTACCACTAGTAGTAAGGAAAACGTGCCTCGTTTTTAATGATAGGACAAGATTGAGTTAAAAATATTCTACAAAATCCCGTTGTTCATTACACTCATCTTGCGTCGAGTTTGCATATGAAATGAGAAGGGAAGAGACCACATTTGAAGACAACCAGGAAATTGCAATGAGAAAAAATTTCATCACCAACTCATATTTTACTTGTAATTATATAATCTGAAAAGGCCCCCTTATGAATCAATGGAAGGGCCTATGTGCCATTGGCACCCCGGTACTATGGCCAGCCCAGGCCTGTACGCACTGATCTAGCCATAACTTATTCCATTATTTATAGCAAATCCGAAAGTGCCCAATTTCCTAATTTCCTTTCTTTGCCGCGCCGCGCTAGAACCTGTGGTCACAATCTCAAAATAGGCACAAATAGGCTTGTCTGGGCTGTAGTTTGTTTTTCACTAATCAATTCTCCCCGGTGTGGAACAGTTTGCTGAGTGCCACTATAAATGCTCCTTCCTCATGTCGTTCAAGAGAATGGTAACAGATTTCGACCTGACCGGCTTTTACTACAGGATTTTTTTTTTTACCACGAAAATGTATTCATCCGATTTGTAGTATGCCAAAACAAATAAAGCTAAACAGCAAAGGAACCTCCAATTCCTCGCCATCTGCCATTCTTTCTTCATCTCTTTACCAAAAAAAGAGAGTTGTCTAGCTGTAGGTTCAATGGAGAGGTGGTCCTTAGCCATTTTTTGAAGTTTTAAAAATCCTACTTTTTACCTAACTACTAAAATGCCACACACTCAGTACTCAAAGAACAAATTACCGTAACAATTGCTTGTTTCTGTTGAGGTCCAATCCCACCATCCAATGCCGCCACTTCCAACACATAAAACATGCTTTTTGGTTCGGTGTGGTCTGGGTCCAAATTAGCTCCCTGTGCGATGGACACAGCCCCAGTTTCGGCATCAATTACAAACTTATCTTGGGCGCCAGACTTAATGCGATAGACGACTCGACCAAGAGAAGATGACTGGTCAGCATCCACGGCATGAACACGAAGGATCACTGTACCTAGAAAGGAAAAAAAAAAACATGTACACAATTACACAATTTTTATTTGTCAAACAGAAAGCAGCATAACCGAATATCGTACTTTAAAAAACTAAAGGTACGAACGCTTCATTTTTTCGTGGTGCTACAAAACCCAACGCTAATTCGAGGTCCAACAATCAATGATTTGATAGCCGGTCAACTAAACATGCATGGTAAGCAAAGTTGCCCCTTCTTTTGTTGCAAATCGGCTTACTTTGACAATCTAATAAGAATGTGAGCTTGGTAACGAGTCTTGGTAACGAAAATCAGTTAGGAGCACCTCGATGCTTACAGTATTTGAGGCATGTTTTTTAATTAATCATATGACCTAACCCTCGGCACTTAATGAAGAAAATACAGTACTCAGTTACGAATTACGTGTCCTTTTGTCTGTCTTGTGTTTTTCTTAATTTTCAACACAGTATTTGTAATCTTGTTAGGATTTGCTCCAAATTTCGTCACAAGATTGTTAGGTTCACAAAATTTATTTGTGAAGATGAATGTTGCACTTCAAATCATTTTGGAGGGATTTGGTATTTCATAAAGGTAAAGGAGTCCATTCCATTAGGGCGTTTAATAATAATAATAAAACACTTTGTTGCAATAACAACGGGTTAGGCACGGATGGGGGTTCATTAACAGCCAGCCAAAAAAAAATGGGAAAACAAGGGACAAGACCTTCCTCGTGATGGGCGGAATCATCAAAAAGATTCCTTAGTTAACGTGGACGACAAGACCGACGCCAAAAAATATCAAAATTAAACGAGCTGAGGCAACTCAGAAATATATGAATTGTGAGTGAGGGGAGAATTTCATCAGGCAAAGAATTCCAAATTTTGCTATAATTTTGCTAAAGATTTTCTCAAATTTGGCCAGGGGTGCACACTTTTTAGCAAGAGTTGCACTCTTGCAGGACACATAAAGCCTAAAATTTCAATGAAAATGTGACAAAATAGCATACATATGAAAGCATAATACCTTTAACTGACAGTGAATTGCCAATTAAATATCCATGTAAGGAGCCACTCAGAATTTGTCAGCAATGGGGGGGGGGGGGGGGGCATTGGGGTATTTGAAAGTTGTGGGGGAAAACCCCCAAACTTTTGTTCCCCCCCCCCCCCTAACTCAATTTAAAAAATTTTGGTCCCCTTAAAGGGCCGGTTTTTTAAGAAGTCCCTTTTCCTGTACACATTAACTCCAACACCAGAAATAGTTGACTGCAGAGTATAATAGACATAATCATGCCAAATACCAACTGCAAATGGTGTCTCTACGCGCCCCGAAAACTGAAGCAATTTCTTTATTTCTGAGAACTTTTTTAAAGAATTCTGAAGAGTATTTTTGGGTAAATTGCACAATGTGAATTGCCCAAAAAATGGAATGTTATTGTGCTGCTCCCTTTTAGAGCCATTGTAAAGTTTTGATCCCTCTCGAGGGGTAGCAAACAAATGTGTAGCCCCATCCCCCCCCCCCTCCCCTGAGAAATTCTGAGGATTGGATAACATTGACCACCTCCCCCTGTGTTTGTGTAACTGAATTGAATAACACCGAGCTACATCTGTGAAAATGGGCTGGATAACACTGACCAATATCCGTGCAACTGGATCCATAAGCTAGAGTGTTGTGTAAAGTCACCGTTGCTTTTTCAACTTTATCAGCATGCAGACACCGGGAGGGTATGTCGATATATTTGTATCTGAACTCCACGGCTGAACACGCAGCAACGATACGTTAGACAAACGTTTAGTTGTAGACTCTTAGTTTGTTCACCAATTAAAACCTGAATACAAAACAAACACCGCCTCATACAGAGGGGTGTTCTCCAAATTAGATTCATTCCTGGCCATGATTTACTGTGTGGCACATCCTTAAATCTTGCAGCACGAGATGGAATACTCTAAGAAAAATTGTAAAGACATAATCTGGGCTAGCCTATGTATCAATATGAGAAAATCTAGTCCATCAGTAGGCTGCAAAGGTTAACGATATAATGAAGGACAGATGGTGCCATGGTACGATCTTAAGAGCACCAACCTTTCTGGAATAAGCATCAAACCAGGTTTACAAAGCTTCAAAAAAATAACCACAGCAAGCTTTGTATAAGTGGGTTCCTTGTGCAGTGAATCCAATACGTAAAGACAGTTTGTGAGCATAGCCCGAGACAGTTTGTGAGCATAGCCTGAGACAGTTATTGAACACTTACTCAGAGCCAGCAAAAACCAAACCCATGGCAACCAGCTCCATTTTCCCCCTTTGAAGAAACATTTTCTCTAGCACCATGACAGGTCTAAGCAAAATACAAACTCCAGCTCAAAAGCGTATACACCTTGTAATGCATCAGAAAAGAAAGTTTCGAAATAGTGGTAACCGCCATTTTGAGTGGTAATTCTCTCACATTCTAAGGAAATTAAATACACAATTCCACCAGTCAAAGTACACTACATTCCACCTTGAATATTCGGTGAAAACAGTTCCTGTTCACCACTATCAGAAGAAATATTGCACACAAAACGCTTGCTTATTACATCAGGGTAAGAACCAGAGATGTAACGAGCAAGCGTTTGGTGTGCAATTTTTCTTCTGATGGTAAATGGGAGTAAACTTCACCGAAAATTCAAGCCAGGGTTTGTAGTGTTCTTCGACTGGTGGTATTATGCATTTATTTTCTTCAAAAAAGAAAGTATCTGGCAAACAGCATGATCGGGGATATTCCAGGAAACGATACAAGATTCACTGAGTGATGGGATGGTCCGTAAGGGATAATACGGGGTTAATATGCTGGAACAGATACCTATGACATAGTATAGGTGAGAGAACGAAATGATGCAAAACTTTAATAGATTTCGAGCAGGAAGCTCAATCAAACTTATTGTGTCACATGCTATACACTGTAACGTGTGTTCAATGTAGAAGCCAAACTTTAAGTAGTTAAGCCTTATTTAATGCGGAATAATCATGACAAGATTTGGGTTACATTATTACGTTCTTTCTCAACACAAGAATCAACGGGAATAGAACACCGGGCTCTGACACCCTTGACTTATATATGCTCTGGTCGGATCCAGAGCTCCATCGGACAACCAATCAGCTCGTGAGTTAGTTTACCAATCCAGTTCATGGTTACAAAGTGTTCACCAATCGTGGCCAACAATACTTGGCCACGTTCTCCTGCACGTCCGCTCATGGTTTTGGCGCAAAACCTGAAAGTCCTTGCTGTTGCACAAGTGATTTTGGCGCCAACAAGAGTCAACCACAACACAACAGCACCCAGGTAGGTACGAGGGTGAGCCAATGTCCGTTACAACACGAGTTTTGGATTATTTTTTACTACATAAAAGTATTTTTTTAAATGCGGCTTTTCAGCACTACTCACCACTGCGTGCATCTTCTGGTACCATGGTTCCATATATGGCACTGTCGAACTGTGGGGAGTTGTCGTTAATGTCCTTAAAATAATATTGAAAAAAAAAAAAAAACAGGAGTTATTTCCTACAATGTTCACTTGACTTTTCTCCATAAAACAATTGTATTTAATGTCCATTTCAACTAAGATAATTAAAACGGAAGAAAAAGAAGAATTTGATCAAAAGAAGAACACAAATAGATGAAAGAAAGCAATATTATCGCTCATAAAAAAAGACTCAGTAATACAAGTTAAAAATGGGGCTCTTATTTGCACTGTGCAAATGTGCGTAAAAGTATCCACTGGTATCTAAGTTGTAGGGTAGGGAGATATCGCACTATTGCAGTACACAACTTGTGCGATAGTGTCATCCAATGCATTTTTATATTTTAACGATTATCGCTGACAAGAATTTATAAGGTCCCTATATGGACCCTACAAATTTTTGTCACTGAATAAGGACTTGGGAAATAAATTCCTAATCTGTAGCGCTTAATAAAATGAGAACACTTGACTTAATTTCTGTCACATACTGAATGATTATGGACGCTTAAAAGGAAGTTGTTTCTTGAGCCTCTTGCTAATAAAAAAATACGGGTGGGCAGGCAGATGCTTCTGTTTTATAATTATTTATTCACTTTTTACCATATAAGAGGTTAGTTATTACAAGGTTTTACAGTAATTACGGCCTACATACCGATTGTTTTCACATATCTACAAGGAAAATGGCTAACTCAATAAACTACACACAAACTCCAAAGAAATGCAATGAATACAAACACCATTTACAGATGATGAGTATTTTGTTTGCCGTAAACCTAAAAAACTGGAAAAAACGTCATTGCAGTGGGTTTGCAGCTTAGGCAGTGGAGGCATGAGAAGCAACTTCTTTTTTTTAAACAGCCTAAGCTTTCCATTGCTATAAATGTTCTGAACACTTTCATAAAATAACAGAAAAGTCATTAGATAGGCCTGTCCTTTCACAAATATATGCAACTGTGTAGATCCATAAAACAAATAAATAGGCACATTTTGAATAAATTATCATCATACATGTGTCAAATATAGAAAATAATCTTTATTACGATACTGGGTAATTCAGCAGTTATTGTTATCAAATGCTAGCAGCCCCTAACTGTTCAGGGGCACCCTATCACTTCATCAAACAACATTTTAACTTTTTTTTTAAGTCCTGTGGTAGGCTGGCATGCCACTACTTGTACCACTGCACTGTGCTTGGTCACGTTGTTTGGGGTCCCCGGGAACCCCTCAAAACATTTGCTATGCATGTTGAAAGTTATTTTTTCCTTCTGCTAGGTTACATGCTCTAACAGTCGTTTGTTGATGCTAAAGGGCTATAAAAATGGTTAAAATATCTTTAAAGCCTACAATAATAAAGTATGATTGCTACAATACAACTGACCCTCCATTTCTCTCCAACCCAAACCTTGTTTCCCTCATTTTGTAAGTCAACTGAGGGATAATGAGTCTCAGGATTTTTTCTACCTCTGTACTATGATGGTAAAAGAGTTAGAAAGTAAAAAACAAAAAAAAAAAGTGAAACTTGGTTTGTCTTTCAAAAAACAATACCTGCAGGCTACTTAACCGATGGAAGAAATGCTCCACCTGATGGATCCTAGTTTTTTTGTATTTCAATGTTATGACAACTTAACTTTTTTTCCTTACACCTAAGAACTGTAATGCATTCTGATAACCGTACGGTCGAAATGTAATTATGGCCTATCTCTATGATGTTAAGCTAGTTATGCTAAGTTTGTATGTAGCTTCCATTGAGTAGCCAAAAAATAATTTGCAAGCGACTGAAATTTAGCACAACAGTTATGTGCTTCCTTCACAACCCAAGATTTTTTTATATTTCAGCAAAGAATGATCAGAAGACAAACGCAAACTGAAAAAAAAAAATATTTCATGTCCATTATATACCATAACACCCCATTCTACATACTTCTGTTTCTCTTTCTGAAGGATATTTTAACATGTTTACAGTGATTTTTGCACTGTAATATGGGGTGATTTGTTTAAGGAAGGAGTTAAATCTGCCAGTCTGTCACTGTGCCTGGCTCCGCACTTTATCTTATCTATGTATATAAATGATTTACCTGTGGTTATCACCTCCTTGTGTAGCCTCTTTGCTGATGACTAAAATTTTTAGGAAACTAAATGATGAAACCAACATTCTTGCAATCCAACAAGACTTAGACTCTATCCAAGCTTGGGCAGCCACCAACTAGCGATCCTTCAATACTGGTAAGTCTGAAGTCCTTCACTTAGGCCAGCATAACACACATCCCATCTCAATAACGCACCACATCAAAGATGTAACCAGGTAAAGATTGTTGGTGCCATCGGCAAGCATAACCTCAAAACTAGCACCCAGTGCATCACAGCTGCCATAAAGCAAACTGTGCCCTTAGACAGATTAGATGAAACTTCTTCAATTTTCATATCGCGTGTAGGCTGGGGGCCCTTACTTGGGCAAAGAAAGGAATATACACAAGAACCCCCCAAAAAAGGCTACCAATTGGTTAGAAGCCTATGCAATGTCCTCATCAAGAGAGTTTGTACCTGATGAACGGACACAATATTGAAACTCGAAGGCTTTGAGATGATATTTTACGAAGCTACAAAACTGGGAACAACAATGAAAGGCTTCCCAAGAACAAATTTTTTGCAGAACCTAGGTTGACTACCAGAGGTCACCCTAATTCATAACCCTTATGTTCGCACCCTGCGTCTTAGTTCCTTATATAGTCACAGGATATTGAGCATCTAGAATGGCTTTCCTCTTGACATTGTTTGTGCACCAAGCCTGAAGACCTATAAAGCCAGGCGTGATTGCCATGTAACTATTTAAAGTCACGTTCCGCCTCATACATCGACTTTTTGCAGTGTGGTCATTGTATGTTATATTATGTGAGAAATGTCACATACGTTTCAAAGAAGAAAGAATCCTTAACGTTTCAAATGAGTTCCAATGTTGAGCATTATTACCAGCAACAACAAAAATACTGTTTTCACAAAGTGTCAATACTCACCATGACATAAATGATGACATGCGTGTCAGCAAACAATGGTGGTATGCCATGATCTTGCGCTCGAACTGTTAAATTGATGGTTTTGACGTCATCGGAACCAAGAAGATGCTCAAAGTCGACAGGTACGGAAATGCTGACCACACCAGTTGACCCATTGATGGTCAGATTGGCTGGAGGGAAAGTGTCCACTATCGAGTAGCTGATACGACTGTTGGCTGTGCCGTTCAGATCCCCATCGTGAGCCTGAAAAAAAATTACTATAGTGATAAGACGAGTTGAAATCCATTATAATGTTTGAATTAATTAAAAATTATTGGGTGAAAATAGGGAATGGACTTGTTTGTGCATTTTGTGGAAGCAATAAGTTATCTTAAATTAGTTAAAAGTTAAAATGCGAATAAAGCATGATCATAGATACAGCCTTGTATTCCTGCTACTTGCAGTAATTAAAAATACCTCCAAAGAAACTATTAAAGTTTAAATTGAAATATTAAACTTTAAATCTATTATCAATAGCCTAATTAAAGGGACATTCCACAGGGTATCTAAAAAATCTGGCTCAAACCACTATTTGTCCAGTGTTGGAATATAGGAAATAGTCATTGACAAAAGGAATGCACACTTTGACGGAATGTAAATTTCCAGGAGTCACCTGGGAAAGCCCCTGAGTAGGGGTGGAATACTCTTAAAGTTGCCAATGGGAAGGGAGACGTGGAAGTGAGAGTTATATTATTCGAAAAGACATCTCTACAAACTCAGGGCCCCGTGGCGAAGGGTACTTGGCTGGGGGGGAGGGGGAAAGAGATCCCATTTTTCCAACTCGTCTTACGATTTTGCCACCTTCAATGAGCACATTTTCAACAAATTGTCAAGCAAATTTCGGGGATTTTTCTTGTTCTTCTTTGCAGGTCCTTGCAAACATACCCGTAGCTAGCCATTGACTTTTGGGGGTTGACTTATGTCTACATTTTGGACTTTTAGGCTATAATGATTGACAATGAACAGCTGTGTGGAAACATGGTCGATAGGGGAGATTCAGGGTAAAACTTTCTTCAAATGGACCATCGAAAGATGAAAAGTAGTGAAATCTTTTGCTCAATTTTATCCAAAACGACTAGGCCTAGAAGTATTATTACAAAGAAAAATTCCCACATTATAAAACAACAACATGCTCCAGATTGTAAAAAATGGCAAAACCTTTTACTCAGTTTTGTCCAAAACAACTTCGAGATATTATTGGAGTAAAGCTTTTCACTTTTTTCTTCCTTGATTCAGGGGATCTTAGGGTAATTTTGCCCTCATTTGTGACTTTTCAGTCACTTAATTTTGTCGTTTAATTTGGGTTGACTCTTACCGTCAAGTTTTGGACCGTCTAAAAATTAAAAATTTGTAACAAGTTTGTTTTAGAAAAATGTAGTTGTGTCTGCAAGGATCTTCAAATCGTAGTGATGATAGGTTAACAGAAAAGGACTACAGGAAATCAAACGGTCAACTCAATTTTCAACTCGGTTTTTAATTTTGTCAACTGTACCAGATTTTCTGTTTTAACTTAAACCATGGTAGTGATGGGCTAGCAACTAAGTAGTAGTGTTGGGCGGTATACCGGTTCTCACGGTGTACCGCGGTACCAAAAATACAACAGTACGAAATACCGTGCATTGTTAAAATACCGGTATTGTTTCAATGCGAAAAAAGGCACTAAAATTATAACAATAGTTCAGTCAGTCCTCGTGTTGTAGGGCTCAAAGCAGTGCAATAATGATTGATTTGTTTATTGAGCTGTAGAGGTCTACATACCTATGCGCCCATGCTAATCTAACTAATACTATCTTAACCTAAACCGGAACAGCTGGTAAACAGAAAACACGAGAACACGGAGCACGGGGAACACTGGGATAAACACAAAAATACTCTGTAATAATCAGTTAAAGATCAACAATGGTAAAATTGGAATTGCAAACAATGCACAAAAGTGGAGCCAAATTTGTGTAACTTAGATGCTACAACCAGCATAAGAATCAACAGAAAAATAAAATTGAGTTCAAAGTTCAGTAGCCTACTTGGTGATTATTTTTTATGTGTATTTTTGGAGGGCGGGGGGAGGGGCTACGCAAATGAAATTGATGATTCCATTTCCAGCCTTAATTAGTTTGATTAGGCAACTTAACAAAATATTGTTGGTACCAGAGAAGGTACCGCCAAATTTTAAGAACCGTTAAATACTGAGTACCGCGGTACCTAGGCTGGTACCGGCACCGTCACAAAAATTTCGGGTACCGCCCAACACTACTAAGTAGCATATCAAATAGCAAATCTACACGAATTTTTGAGGCCTTACTAAATTTTGTTTAATTCAGATTGTGGTGATGTGTTTGCTTTACCTAAGAAACTTTTCAAATTCTGGCAGTGATGTTGTGTTTTGGTATATTAATATATCAGTAACTTTTCTAGGGCCCCCCCCCCTCCCAGATACTCGGAGTTGCTCTTCACTGAACCCCCTAACAGATGAGCTATAGGAAGTAAAATAGCCAACTCAATTTTTAGTTTTGCCAATTATGTACGATTTTCACGAAGTTAAAGGTACATGCATCCTTGTTGGCTTTCCTGTATGATCCAGTTTTGTGACATCAGTTCAAACGTATGTAAATGTTGCCAACACAGTCATTTTCTTGTTTTTTTCTTTCATGCTAGATGATTTTGCGACATTAACTCTTAACCTGTGTAAACGTTGCAAACGCTATTCTCAATGGGTCACACGACATACCGGAAGCATTTATGTGCCTTAAATTGTCATCACGACTTCAAAATCGGCAGGGATATATTTTAATGCGTATTTTATTTTTGTTTCCTACATTATGTATGACATTTTTAAGTCATGGTGGCGATCGGCTAATAGAAGGGCAGAATAGCAAACAAAACGCCCAAGTCAATTTTCAATTTTGCCAACTGCGCAAATTTTCGCGGAGCTCTTTTTTCCTGCTCGGTACGGCCAAGCTCTGTCAGTTACTTACGTGCTAAACAGAAGTGTTGCAAAAAATAATGAAAAAAAAACTCATCTTATGCTTTACTTTCAAACTGACCGAATGATCACAATAATTAATCACTATTCATGGAAACGGGAATCATCAGAGTTACCAAGTCGACAACTAGAATTTGTCAGCTGCATGTCTTCTTGGACGGTTGGGGGGGGGGGGGGAGTCCCACTTCTACATTCCCCCCTCCCTCCCCTTCAAGTTGCTACGATCCTGTGCAATCTGTTTTGTAATCGGTGGTTGCAAATCTTAAATGGCAGCCAAAATTATGTACTGGGCCTCGCACATTCTCGTGAGTGTTTGTAGCCCTTCCGTCTTGCTATTCCCTGCTAGTACATGAGAGTGGGCTCCGGGAATTCACATTCCATCAACCTGTGCATTCTTTTTGTCAATGGTGATTCCTAAAGTCTCATTTTCCAACACCAGCTGGACAAGAAAGGTCATATTTTGCAACACCCTGTATTTAACATAAAGGCTATATTCAGGTCAGACTTTGCAATACCATGTATCCAAAACAAGGGCAAACAAGTCAAACAATGAAAACAGCTACAATAAGGACAGTAAACTAACTTTACGGAGTTACGGTTTAGCGGAATTACATGACTTAAAATTCGAACTAGTGAACCTGTATATATTTTGTTTTTACCTACACGCCGCTTATATCAGTTAGTATTTTTACATACATCAATATTGATACATTGTACATGTTGCCATACAAGCTCACCTGCACTATAAGTGGGGTAACGAAATGTTGTTCATTTTCATATAGCCTGGCTTCGTATGTCTGCTGTAAAAACTGAGGAGCATTGTCATTAACATCCTCTACTTGAATCACCATTTGAACGGTATTTCGGTTTCCCCTTCCTTCATCATCACGAGCTTCTACTGTCAAGTAATGCTGGGCTGTTTGCTCTCGGTCAAAACCATGGCTCGAAGTGAGGACAGTAATGAAGCCACTCACCATATCAAGGCTTAATCTGAAAAAGTGCCAATTAATATACTGCGTATATTAATAATTAGGAGAAGCAGGTTTGCTGAGCTGCCTCACAAGGCAGTCCACCCAAACCTAACACAAACATCACACGTAAAAGCAAAGCTTACACAAAATGTGTTATTTCAGTAGTATTGCATGTGATGTAATAATAATAATAGTACATTTGTCGCATCTAAAGTGCAAAGGACAGAGAAGGACACCAAAGTGTCATTAACCCCCAGCCTAATTTAACAAATAGGTAAAATGGTCTGGTGGCTGACGTCATTTCATAGGTTAAAAACAAGGGTTAACACTTTAACGCCTATGGACGTACTAGTACGTCCTTTGAACTTTTGCACAGCTGCCTATGGACGTACCAGTACGTCCTGAATGTTTGGGGGAGCATGCTAAAGTCAACGTACCAGTACGTCCATCGCTGTTCACGCAATGTTGTTAGGTAATGTTTTTAGTGCACACATCAGTTGTTAGATGGCAGCACTGACTAGTCTGAGCTGTGTGAAATGGTGTTTGTTGGAAGTTGTATAGGTGCCTTGTTTAGTTGAATACAGAATGGCAGCCAACAATGTTGAACTTTTGCATTTTTGTGAGTTTGTCAACATTGTTTCGCTGCTTACTGTGCCAGTACTAATTTGTGTGAAAAATTTCTGAATGCATCACCATTTAAAGCATACTTTTCTGATATAAGTGACTATTTTAAATTCTTGAGCTCCACTGTACAGCTTGAAATGATATTTTTGGTAAATGCTAAAATCGGTCAGGCTGTAATGCTAGTTCAAAATAAAAAGGTTAGGCGTCAAAGTGTTAAAAAAAACAGCACTACTAAAGCAAGTTGACAGCAGTACATAATCAACCACTAGGCCAGTCAAAATAGGGTTAAAAAGGAATTAATTAGCAACAAGCTACAAATTTGTGGGATGGTCTCGGGTGGCGTGCTAAATACCATACTTAAAGTCCCCTGAAATCAGATCATTGCGTTGTCTGCCATATTGAAAAAATGGCATCCGAAAAAGGTTTTTTGATATAGCTCGGTAACGGTTGCTCGGGCATGAAAATATGTTCCGTCCAAAAATGTGCAGCATTCAATTTTCTACAAATAATGTTGTATTCATTTTTTTCGTACATTCAATTATTCAGCCAATAAACGTTGCAGAAGAATGTTGAGCTAATACCGCCATCTTGGAAACCTGCACCCGAAATCGTTTTTTTCAATCTAGCACGGAAAGGGCTGCATATGATAATGTTTAATCCAAAATTGTAGAGCGTGGAATTGTCTGCAAAAAGTTTATTCATTTTTTTTTAAACTGCGTTCATGATTAAGCGAATAACGGAGTCTAAAGAGGCCGCATGTGCTTCTCCCCCCCCCCCCCCCCCCCATGCACTCAATGTACATTCAGTTCATATAATTGAGCAGCTTGGGGCCGAAAAATGATGGAATTTTTCACTTTTTGTGAAAAGCATGAATCATATGAAGAGTAACTGGAAAAAAATTGTTATGATAGCAAGTTCAAAAAACCCTTTGGGGGTGGTAGAGAGGGTGATTTACCCCACCAAAAATGGTTACTATAGTGATTTTTGTGTTGAAAGTATATTCTTACGAGCCATCTAATACCCCGAAATGGATATGCTTAGGTTTTTCTGAAAGATGGCGATCTATTTTTTCCATCAATCCTACTCGAGATTTTTTAACTTGGATAGGGACCGTCCTAGGTCCATTTAAAGGAGAAGAGGTAATGAACTCTCAGTGAAAGCGTATGGTGATTTTTGAATTCAAATTGCTCTACCGAGCCCTCTAGTACCCAGAAATGGATATGCTTAGAATTTTCTGAAAGGTGGGGATCTATTATTTCCATCAATCCTAACCGAAATTGTTTAGCTTAGATAGGGCCTGACCTATGCCTATTTAAAGGTGAAGAGGTAATGGCGTGATGGAGAAAGCGTATGTTGATTTTCAAAATCATAGTTCTCTGGTGACCCGTTTAATAGCCCGAAATGGACATGCTTAAAATATTCTGAAAGGTGGGTATCTATCCTTTCCATCAGTCCTACCCGAAACTGTTTAGCTTCGATACAAATACAAATATGAGCATTACAATGGCACTCTGAAATTCAAAAGAGCCGCTACACCAATTACAGCTACACCTTAAAATAGGCGTAGGACGGTCCCTACCTAACCTAAATAATTTTATTTAAGATTGATGAAAGAATAGCTCCCCACCTTTCAGAAAACCTAAGCATGTCCATTTCTGGCTATTAGAGAGGTTGCAAGGGTACTTTGAATTCGAAAATCGCCTAACGCTTTAACCGGTACGCCATTACCTCTTCACCTTTAAATGGGCGTAGAACGGTCCGCATCTTAGTTAAACAACTTCGGCTAAGATTAATGGAAAGAATAGATCCCCACCGTTTGGAAAATTCAAAGCATGTTCATTTCGGGCGATTAAAGGGCTCGCCGCCCTGCCATTACCTCTTCATCTTCAAATGGGCGTATGACAATCCCTACCTAAGTTAAACAATTACATTTAGGATAGATGGAAAGAACAGATCTCCACCTTTCAAAATATCCTAAGCATGCGCATATCGGGCTATTAGAGGACTTACCAGTTATTCATCAGACGTTATGGCACATATAACTGGATTAAATTGTTGCGTGCTATTCACTGGAATGATTCATCACACATTTTTATTGCTCTGTGCATGGTTAATAAAGGAAAGATTTTACCAGTTCACTTCAGTTTAGTGTGAATAATTTAGTGAGAAAAAATCATTTAAAAAGAAGCATTATGTCCATTACAAAAACTCATTAGCCAAATAAAAAGAACTGCTGGAAGTCATTTCTGGTGTTAATAAGTCCATGAGGTAATACGTAGATACTATCCTGATCATTTAAAATGTCTTTTCAAGCAAACGGAACACAAATAAAATAAATCTTTCTCAGTGATATTAAGCTTAAAACAACATTTTGTTAGGAAACTTGAAAAAATCTACATTTCCTTTATTTCTAGTGCTTCTCGATGGCTAAAATTGCACTACTGGGTTAATTTATGACCAATCGGTTGCTCTTAGCAAAATGTTTGTAAAGATAAAAAAGGGTACAAATTTATTTTTCTTAAATTATGTATAGAGGTGATGTTCTTGTAGAGGCAATAATTCGGGAGGAAAAGAAGAAAATGTGTGTTTTGGGGCAAAATGGCGACCATTTTTTCCAATACGGCGGACAACGCAATGGTCGGATTTCAGGAGACTTTTAGTATGTTGTTTAGCACGCCACCTGAGACCATCTCACAAATTTGTAGCTTGTTGCTAATTAATTTCTTTTATTGGCCCGTTTTTTACCTAATTTTACTGTTGACTATACTGTCATTTCTCTTTTTTGGGGTAATGTTTAAGGTTAGAAAAACCATAATTTTTTATTAAACAGAAAACTACCAACCTCAGTTCATCAAATACCATTTTAACATTTACACCTATTACAGTACACAACCACCAAAGCCCACTCCAACTGAAAAAAAGACTAAAATTGCAGGGCCTGCACCTGCTTAATTTTAGTTTTTATTGCCTAACCGAAACTATACATTATCTGTTTTTTATAGAGATTCCCTCTTTTTGAACTATTATTCCCCTAGAAGCTTGAAAGTTGGCTTTCCGGCCGGACTTGTACTACTGCGCATGCGCACGGATGGGCTGGCTATATATACTCGGCACAGCCATCTGATGGCATTATTTCTCCTCACCAGAACCTAAATAATAGAGGGGAGGCCTGGGTGGGAGTTAAGGTAATGAATGTTTTATGTTAGGCAATAAAAACTAAAATTAACCACGTTTAGGCCCTGCAATTTTAGTCCTAGACCAACTTCACTAAGAGCCGAAACTATTCGCGGGCTGAGGAGCGATCCGATGGGCTGGCTATATATACTCGGCACAGCCGTCTGATGGCATTATTTCTCGTCACCAGAACCTAAATAATGGAGGGGAGGCCTGGGTGGGAGTTAAGGTAATGTATATTTTTTGTTAGGCAATAAAAACTAAAATTAACCAGGTGCAGGCCCTGCAATTTTAGTCCTAGACCAACTTCACTAAGAGCCGAAACTATTTGCGGGCTGAGGAGCGATCCGCTGTTTCGGAAAGTTACATCCTAAGTGAGATCAGGCAGTGCGGAAAAAAGTTATAATTTAATAAAGGTTAACAGAAGCAAAAGAAGGAACCGCAAGCAGGGGTCTTAACACCGTGGGGTACAAGATAGGAAATCAGATAAAATTCCAAAATCGCCTATCTTGTTGGGAATGACGGTGCTCCCAAGTGTGAAGCGGACAGGCGGATGGCACGTGTCGTCGTTAGTTCTTTAGTAAACTTGAGGAGCGGACACCGTCCGTAGGACGGGCTCTGGAAAGTGTGTGAAGTGGGCAGGCGGATGATGAGTGTCCTATGATCAGAAGACGTGACCAGTGGATACCGTCCAGATGACGAATCGTGGAAAGTGAGAATGTGTATGGCGAGCGCATGACGCGGCGAACTCACAGCGGATGTGAGGAGCGGACACCGTCCGCAGGTTGGACCGTGGTCAACTGGAAATGTGGAACACAGTTTCGAAGTTGAATCAACAAGAAGGCAGCTGGTTGGTGTAGGACGAGGATTGAAAGGAATGATTTTCCGTAGGAAGAAGAGACGCTGGTTGTTGAATGCTAGACATTTTGCAAAAGGGTGAAGGTATGGTTTCATAAAGCTGAGGATAACATCCTAACAGGGAGGCGAGGATTGCGATTTTATCGTCCCCACATGGGAGGCGGATGAAGCGGAATCCATGCTGAAGATCGTTGTGCTGAGGAACAAGAGACAGACGGGAAAGTCGTTTAGGGAAGGACACGGGAAAGTAGTGCTACACCTGTGGCCGTGGATGAAGGACCTTGAAGTGGTAACCAGGAAGCGGATGGAGAGATTGGCGAGGTGGACGCACGGGAACGGTTATGTAGTTGTTTGTAGTGTGTGCGGATGGTAGCACAAACATACTGCTGAAAGTGATGAAGACCAGGTTGCGTGTAGTTGAGGATGCATTGACGTGAAGACTGTGTGCAAAACGCACGAGATGCAAGAGGGGTGGACGCCAAGCTGTCCCGTTGTCATGCTTGGGTTGCCATCTGTCGAACTTGTTTGTTTTTGTGTTGAAACACAGTACAAAAGCGGAGCCAACTGCGCATCCGTGTTAAACTAGAAAGAAAAGGTCACAACAAGAGTGTCTTGTGCGTCCGGAGGATGCTTACAACAATTGAAGGCCAGAAGGGTAAGGACGGTAACAGTGAAGAAGCAGGCCAAGGACGAAGCGGTGAACGGATCGTGGCAGAGGATGAGGCAAGTCTTAGATGTTGAATGTGGGAACGGGCACAGTAGTAGGTCCTCCAAGGTGGAGATGCAGGAATTGACGAAACCCAGGTGTGCGTACACGGAGCAGAGCATAGTTCACACGAAGGGAATGGCAACGACGGTTTATCAGTTCGAGCTCAGTGCCGGGAGGATAGTGGATGGATCCTTGTCCGAGGAGAGGATAGATCGGTCCTTCGCCCAGCTGCCCCTAAAGCCAGAATGAAGGTGGCCGGGAGATCCCTGGAAGCAGAGAGCATCCTAGTTGGGATCATCCTATGATCGAGGATGAGTAGGACGCATCCTACGGGATGGTGAAGCCTGCTGGTCCCGAGGACCAGCGGACCCGAAGAAGAGGATTTTTTTTTAGACTTGGAGTTGTACTTAGGCTTGCTTCAGAGCTCGTAATTCTTCTCACTGCGTAGCTGCGTGTAGCATCCGCTGTCTTGATTGATGTTGCTTTCGTCGAATGATAGTCCATCGATTTGGCGAGATGGAGACGCAAATTTGGCAGTTACGTTCCTGTCCGTCACATGCAATGAGGATGAGGATCGAAGTGATACGTCGTAGAATTTTTGGAAAAACCTAGGCAATTACAAGCCTTGGATGAGGACACATTCCCTTCTTTGGTCAGTGTAACTTCGGGTAACATGATCTTCAGATGAAGAAGAGGCGGACATGGTGAACGATGAACAGGACACGAAAACCGTTAGGCATGCAGCAACGTGAATCGTGAGGCGAGTGACTGTAGAGGCCGCCTGGCAGTGAGACATGGCAGTACTGCGCAGTCAGCGGGTGTAGTGCTGTAGGCAGGACCAAAGTGTTGGTCGAAGAGGTGGAGGTAATATCAAGATAGTTGTGCAGTTGTGTCCTCCTCCGTCCCCCTCTTTTTTTTATTACGACGTGTGTATAATCGTAAAATTCAGGGGATTGTAATGTTTGGGGAGGCGACAAGCCCGAACTGATGAAGGGCATGAGGACATAGTCTTGGTAGATGTCCCTTGTCTATACCTAAGCGTACTAGGACGAAGCCATAGTGAAGGATAGGTCCTTATGAAAGGGGACGGAGGACCTGGTCTTCCGAAAAAAGGATGTATGCTTCTCATGGAAGAGTTGTTGCGTCTGTTAGCGAATGCAAGAGTGGGAACGGTAGAAAGAATTGATTGTAAAAATGGCTGCTGGGCTTGTCAGGGTCGCCATCCGAACCGATTGTTGTGTTAATTTGTTGCTTTTGTCGCATGCGCAGGTACGATGGGAGAGGGTGGATTGGCTGTAGTAGTAACAAGATGTTGGTGTTCCTAAGGGTAGCAGGCGTCCCCCCTTTTGTTTCCAAACCGAAGTTTAGTCGGGGCAAAGGAAGGACGATTCGAGGGACGTGATATTGGACTTAAGCTCGTGTGAAAAACACACAAAACCAGCCAAGACCAGAGCAGGTTACAACTGAACGTCCCAAAGAGAAGAACAGAGGAACGTACCTGTTGAGGAGCAGTGTACAGCTGCACAGGAGCACAGCTGCGTAGGATGCAGATAGAAGATAGGCGAGCAAGTTGCATGTTGAAGCGTTTATATGAGAAAGGAGGGCTGCACAGTAGGATGCATAGATGGTGGCTGCGGGGAGGGATTATCATATTCCTTTGGTTAAACAACAGCATTAAACGCTGAAGGAAAAGGAAGGCAAAAGTCGAAAGCAGGTGGTAAAGCAGTCCAATCCAAGAAGGCTGTGCAGTTATATGTAGGATGGTGAGGCCAGCTGGTTCTGAGGACCGGTGGTTCTATGTGGAGAGGATGGATTGGTCCTCTGCCTGCATGCTCCTAAAGAGGTAGCCGGGAGCGAGGCTTCAACTGGGGAATCCAGAAGGTCCACAGTAGAAGAGTGTATCCTAGCAGAGGCCATCCCGTGGATGGAAGCGCCTGCGGACGGTACAGGATGCGAGGACAGCTGGTCCTGAGGATCGGAGTTCTTGTGTGAAGAGGACGTATTGGTCCGTTGCCTGTTCGTTCCTGAAGATGGAACAGAGGTAGCTGGGTGAGGAGCTACAAGCGGGAAATCCAGGGCCTTGGCAGGAAGGCATCCTAAGCGAGGCCATCCTTTGGCTGTAGGTGGATAGGATGCAATATGTAGGATGGAGAGGGCAGCCGGTCCTAAAGACCGGCGGATCATGAAGAGATGGATGTATCTTTGTCTGAGGAGAGGACAGATCAATCCTCCGTATACCTGCTCCTATGGGATGATGATGCTGCTGCGTCCTAATGGGACGTGCCCTGAGGACCAGCTGATCCGAAGGAGATGATGGAGTGGGGAGAGCTCAAGGCGGTCACGTCGTCGTGTGCACCCTAGGAGAAATGACGCCATCGGACGGCTGCGCCGAGTATATATAGCCAGCCCAATCCTGCGCATGCGCAGTTGTACAAGCCCGGCTGGGAAGTCAACTTTCAAGCTTCTAGGGGAATAATAGCTCAAAAGGAGGGAATCGCTATAAAAAACAGGTAGTATATTTCGTCGGCTATAAAAAGATTATTAAAGATGTTGACGATAAAATAAAAATGCATAAACTTACTGTTAATTTCATTTAAGGTGTGATCTGATACTCAAAATATTTCATAATTATAAATGCTCTTAAAACGCATCAGTTAGGCTTTACGCACAAAATAAAAAATGTTAGAAATAACCTGTAATGTGCTTTATTTCTACGCTTTACTTCATTCGTAGATGTTGAGCTTCTGTTAAGTACAGAAATTCATTTTACTCAAAAATTACCCATCTGCTCCCATAGTTTTATATTTTGTCGGAATAAGTAATAGGTATATGGGATCAATTACCTGGATATAATTTCAGTTTTTCGAGAAGAAGGCATTTCCATGCCAAGTGTAAGTACATAACGTTTAACTGGGAACAACTTTAGTTTTTCGAGAACAAGAGAAGTCCATGCGAAGTGTGGGGGACATAACGTTTAATCAATTAACTGGGGACAATATCACTTTTTTTTAAGAACAAGGTAAGTCCATGCCAAGTGTGAGGGACATAACGTTAACTCTTAGCTTGTGGTTTGACAAATTTATTAGCCTACAGAAATACAGCTTTTTAGTGAACACAGAAAATGCAAATTTCAAAGTTTCGGTACACAACACTCAATTTGGCATTGCAAATATTCGATGAACCGGGATTACACTAGATGGAGGATTCTAGGGTAACATTCATCTTCGTCCGGCTTCAACTCAGATATCACATGTTTTATCTACCTCAGCTTGATTGTTGTTGTTGGCCGCATACTGCGTGTTTTGAATTATGCAGACTCACACACCAATCTTCAAAAGGCTCAGTTGGAGGGAGTTTGAGCTTTCTCGTTTTTCCACTTCTCACTAAGCTGAAGTGTGAGGTGTGGGTGGAGAAGATGGTAGAATTGGGGGGAACGCCAGTGGAAGAAAATGCATGAGAGGAGTGTTTTGTTGCTCAAAATGTTTCATGGAAACTGCCATGAGTGCTCCGAGATGAGGGTGTCTTTTGGAGTTTGAGACCAGGAGGGTGGCAGTCCCATTCCATTTGATTTTGTGGTTTATTGAGAAGTGGAAAACATGAGTAAGCTCAAACTCCCCTCCCTCTGATCAGTGCGTGAGGGCACGAAATTTAAACCACACAGTACACGGCCAACAACAACAATCACGCCAATGTAGAAATAAGATGTCTGACACCTAAGTTGAAGCCTGAAGAAGATAAATGTTAGCCTAGAATCGTCCATCATCTAGTGTATTCCTAAGTCATCGAAAATTTCCAGCACTAAATTGAGGGTTATGAACTGAAACTTTCAAATTTTGCATTCTCTGTATTCATTAAGCATTCCATCCACATTTCAAAGTAAAATGACCCATGGTATTTTTAAATACAGCTGTGCGTTAACATTTTGTGGAATTTCGTAGATTACAATAACCAGAGGGGAGAAATATAGATACCTGTCTGCAATCTGTCCTGAGAGTGCCATGTAACGAATTCCTGCCGAACCAAAGGGTCCCGAGTCAGGATCAAATGCCTGAATACGCGCGATGGTGGTGCCAAGAGGAACGTCTTCTGGAACGCTGATGGTGTATTCAGCCAGTTCAAACTCAGGGAAATTGTCATTAGTATCACGGATGTAAATAGTCATGTTGGCGCTGCTGGCCTTTGCTCCTTCAGCTACCATCTCAACTGCTATGATCTAATTAGACATAAATGTAGTCAGTACAGCAGAAATGGGACAATGCTGCATTCAAAATTATACGAAAATGAATAAATTTCACGAAGACAGTGAGGATTCACACATGTACTTTACAGATCCCCTTCCATACACAGATACAAGAATATTGTTTATTCGCATTTGGATGCCATAAAGCCAAAAATAAAGCATTTCAGCCTTTGTTCTACTCTTTAGTACCTTGTAAGCACATTTCAAACTCGTTAACTGTATTTGGTGGGTTGTTCCAGGTTTGTGTCGCTTTCAAAAGCAGTATTCAATTTTTAACTTATTTTCAAAATTATTTCGTAACACCAAATAATACTTACTGTTAACTCGACTGTCTTAAGGGATTCATAATCCAAGAGGGTTGAATTCTTGACTCTGATCAGGAATGAGACTTCGTTGATACCTTCACTTGGTGTGATTTCAAATATATCTACAGCACTCTCCAGGTAAAGGCGAAACGTCCCATTAAGACCCTGAAATGAAATTCAAGTTTTATGAGAACGTTTGTTTCCTCATGGTGGTACTGCTGTCATTTGAGCTATTTGCAAAATTTAAAAAAGGCGTCACCAGAGAAACATTTATGACAGGCTCTACAAACTCATCACCACTCACACTTTGAGATTGGTTCTATAATTCGTTCAAAGTGAGCAAAGCAAGAACTGAGAGCTAATGAAGAGCTTTTAGTATGCAATGTCATACTGAAGGTAATTCCTGAAATATTGATTTGGCCTCGCTCACCTCACCTCTCCAATCAATCGTTTTGGTAAAAAATTCAACGAATGCGACGTAAGCATTTGGCTGTGTGCAATCGTGTCTTTTACATTAGAGATAATCCACCCAAAACCAAAACTGGTAGAAAAACCCGCCAAGTTTCCAAAAAAGATCGGCCTTTGAAGGTAGTGATATCATTCAATCCTATTAGCCAAGTTAAATCAGACGAACGATAACTCTTCACCAACAATGGCCACGTTCAATACAGAAATGAGATAATGTCGAGGCGATTGAAACAAAAATCACTTCTCATGGATTTGTCTGGGGCAATGTACGTTATATCGAATTGCACGTTTGTTTACAGTTTCATCCGGATCCTCCACTACTTAGGTACGATTGTGGGTGTCAGTAGTGACTTGTGGCTCCATCAGCAGTTACTATATACTTCACTACATCAACATTTATAGATAGTATTAGCCACTAGCTTGATACGTTTCCAGTGGCGCACCCCATGAAGATGGAGGAGGCAAAAGGGGTGGGGGGGGGGGGGGGACCAAGACCCAAAGTTAAGAGTAAATTTTGTAAATGTAGGCAAGTAAGGGATTTACCATTTCAAAGGCAATAAAATTGTGGAAAAGGAGTTGTTTTAAGTTTAAGGGGTCTGAAGGAATTAAAGCACCCTCTTCCCCTTAATAGATCTCTTAGCTGATCTGAACTCTTGGAATTCATTTTGAATTAATTTTTTTTGCCCTTCCCAAACAAAAGTTTAGGACACACCGATGGATGTTTCTATTCTCTGTCCTTGGCTATTTTTCCTATTGGGGTATGTTATTATTGTACATAGTGACAAAAGGAGCAATGCTCAAGATGGCCAACAGAAACATTTAACATAGTTAAATGATGCCACTAGGAAAAATTTCACCAAAATGCTCCTACGACTGCAAGATGGACTTGGAGGACACAAGGTGATCAGGAAAATTATTCCAAGGTTGAATAACTCGGTTGGAAAAAAGGATTTTTTGATGTCGCGATGGAATTTAGGAAGGGTGATTTTGAAAGTATGACAACCGGTATGACGAACATTTGACAAAGTAAAAAAGTCAGTAGGGGGACACAGTAATGATGTATAACAAATTTAAAAGTCTCAATTTGGTCGCCTCAGTTAAAACGATTGGGTAGGGTGGGAAGATTGAGCTTACGTAGGAGAATTTCGTATGGAACCAAAAATAACCAAGGGCACCATTTACATTACATTTTTTCAAGAATATCAATCAATTTTTTTGTAATGAGGCCTCTAGACTTAAACACAAAATTCTAAATGCAGGCAAATAAAAACTTTATAAAGAGTAGATACTACAGTTGAGGTAACTGAAAGACTTGAAGATTAAGTTAGAAGTAGATATTGCTTTTTTAGCAGCAGCAGCACATTGCTAGTGGAAATTAAGCTATAGTAGATCTTGGCATCTCTAATTGAATCCTTGGAGGGAATGGGAAGATTATTCAAAAGCTAAGGAAGATGTACATTTTTTGATCCAAAATGAAGCAAAATGCTCTCGGAGACATTAAAACTTATGAGATTATTTTGAGCCCCTTGGCCAACATGCAGTTACGATCGGATTGAAAAAGCAAGTAGTCAGAGGTTGAGCGAATGACACCATAGTTTTAAGATCATTTGCAAAAAGAAAGCAGTGACTGTGGTGTAAACAAAGGGGTAGATCGTTGAAGATATTAAAGAGTAAAGGGACTAGAACAGGGTATTGCGGAACCCCCAAAGGGATGGGCAAGCACTGAGAGGGAAATAGGGAAACATAGAATCTGCATTTTTTTTTCTGGTAGCTAGTAAGCACTGAAAAAGGTAGGGTGGTCAACTGTATCGAAGGCTTTTTTGAAGTCTAAAAACATAGTGTTGCAAGGATGACAAGTGTCACGTGCAGTGCTCCAGAAATCATTTGCAGTAAGAAGATCAGTTAAGCAAGATTTGCCTTTACAAAGCCATGCTGCGAAAGGTGAAAAAAGTTTGAGTCAATAAGAAGATTAGTAATGAAATTGGCAATAATTTTTTCCAAAAACTTTAAAAATGATGGACAAAAAGAAGATTGGACGATAAACTTCAATACGTGGACATACAGTGGACAATAAACGATTGACCTTGATATGTCCCTTTAAGGTCATTATGTTATTAACTTTTGAACTATGTATGCATCATAGAATATGAGTAAATTGGGAAGGTAGAGAACCGTTAATCAATGAAAACGAAAAAAGGAAAGACTGATCGCAGCAAAATTACACGATTTACAGTAAATCTTAGACACCAATAAATTCTACACTACAGTACACCCAAGGCAGGAAGGCATAAAGGACACCACTTACTATCTCCCATCCTTCCTCTCCCATCCTTCCTCTCCCTTCCTTCCTCTCCCTTCCTTTCTCCCCCTCCCACCCTCTCTCCATCCCACCCTCACTCTCCTTCTCCCTCCCTTCTCTCTCACTTTCTCCCTCCCTTTTTCGCTCTCCATCCCTCTCCGTTCCGACCTCCCTCTTATCCTTTCCACCTTCCCTCTCTATCCTTCTCTCCCCTCCCTCCCTTCCACTGTAGGCTTATACTGATTTCACACTACTAAATTCGTCTCGCGCCGGGCGCGCGCTCACCATTTCACACTACTAAATTCGTCTCGCGCCAGCGCGCGCCGGCCGCTTATTTGCGAGCCAACTTGGCCGCTCCAGCAAAGCGTGCTGGCGCGCGCCAGGGGATTATCCCCGCGTATTATCTGTCTACCTGCTCAAAAGACCTTTCTTCCTCGTGCTGTTCACCTTCTCACTCCTATTGTTGTGGGATAAGGACTGCACGAGTAACCCCTCCGCTAGATGCAGAAAACACGGCCGCTACGAATTTTTAAATGTGAAATCCGAAACGAGCTGCCAAGGGCTGGCACTCATTCGGCGCGCGCCGTGGCGCGCCCGGGCGCGAGACGAATTTAGTAGTGTGAAATCAGTATTATTGCAGTCCTGATCGTACTCCTAACTTCATTCTGTTTCTTTGCGTTGGTATTGGTTTATGGTTCTCTTACAACTTTCCAATTTCCACTGCTAGTGAAGAACATACAGTTGACAAGGGACATATCTAGGTTAACCACTGCTCCCTGTTCAAATGGCCCAAGATATCCACTACTGTATGTTTCAATCACACATCCCAAAGTATTCAAATGAAACCAAACTTTTTTATCATCTTGTATAAAAGGATCATCTTGTACATGAGGGCATAGTACCCAATTTTGACAAGAACCGAACGACACACACACACACAATACAACTGAGGCATGAAGTTTTTGCCTCCCTTGCATCCCTTTTCTCTCTAAAGTGACCACCTTAATATTAAAGCAGACTGTTTCACATTCCATAATGTGTGTCGTTAACATGGTCTATTTAAATAGGCAATATCAAGAATTTTAAATTCTTGGCAATATTAAGCACCATTTACAGCTTCAATAAAAAAAATGAATGGAATAAATTGTTTTTATTCAATGCAAGAAATAATACAAATGTTACCTGGTCTCTGTCAATTACTTCAGGTTGTCCAAGTGTGAAAGTGACGGGCAAACTAACATGTGCATTTTCCGCAATTTCTCCTACGTAGGTTTGGCTTTTGAATCGAGGAGTTTCATCATTAATATCTATGAGCATCACCGTTACTTCAGTGGTTGCAGACGGAGATGGGTAGACAGATGAATTCACTTCTTTGGCCTAAAGATGAAGACATGAAATACTTAAAGTTTAATGAATTACACAAATTTGAGAAAACAAGGCTTCAGTGGTAGGAGATCAAACAATGTGACGAGATCGTTCAGTGTCGCTTACGAGAAAGATTTACACCGACATTTTTTACTTTTAAAGTTAAAGTAAAAAATGTCGGTGTAAATTTTTCTCATGCTAGAAACTACTAGAAACTAGAAACTGCTAGAAACTACTAAATTGTTAGCACAATTTAGAACAAATATGTTTTCAAACATTTAAGACCAGATCCAGATTCATTTCTGGTTGTGCTTAGCACAAAATAATGTATGACACTTTAGGACTTCTGTACAGGTGCTGTTCAAAACACGACATGTAAGTCAGCCTGCTTTTCAGAACTTATCACTAATGTTCGACATCGCATGCCCAATAATACAATTATAAATATTCGTTGCTACGATTATCAGGCTTTTTATGATAAATTTTATGGGAAATTTTATCGACTTTTACATTCAAGTTAAGTGTCTTAAATGTGTTTGAAAAAGATTTTTAAGTATAAGCCTACATCAACAGCCGAAAAAAGCAAATACGGATGCAGAAGACCTAGACTTTTTTACATTATAAACCAAAGACTCATAGCAGAAACGAAAACAATGACGACCACCCCCGAAGAAGCAACCCCTACTATGAAACGGGCGAGTGTGTCAATTATTCTTTGGCTAGAAGTTGAAACTGGTACGTTGTTGCCCTAAAAGAAGTTGAAATTGGCACATTGTTGCCTCGACTAACAATTTGCTTTGCGTGGCTCATCTCAGTCGTAAGTCATAAATGACGTCATGCACGAAAGAGTTATTTTTTATACGTTACGGATCGCTCAAGCCAAAACAATAAAACTGGGAAAGAGGAGGAAGGCCTGAACGCCAAATGCCCGTGTATGGGGCAGGACGTCTGTTAACCCTTCTCTTTAGAAGAAAGAAAGATTGGGAGGGTGGTTGGCGGTTGGACATGCGTAGGTTACCATTAAGCTTATGATTACACATTAACTGAATATACAAGGTAACTTTTTTGTTGGTAGGATAGGAGGAAAGGAGGAGGGGAAAGGGCATGTACAAGATGGGAAGAAAGGGGAGAGAGCCGGGTAGGAGGATAGGAAGGGAGGAAAGGGTAGGGAAAGGCGAGGGCAGGGAGATAGAAGTAAAGGGAAACTTAGATGAAAAAAAATTGCGTGTCACAGTCAATGGTTAGGAAACATGACCGAAAACTGGGAAATAACAACGGGCGAAACACAGCGGGTGAAGCCGGGTATGATGCTAGTATATTATATCTACCCCAAAACAAAACTTGTTAAGATTTTTTACCAAGCTTGCCAAGCTTTTCGGCCGTGTGAAGTCGTGATATCAAACGCCAAG
>JAHWFP010165174.1:52011-92467 GCA_023313725.1 Lithobius niger | reverse complement strand
GATCGTGCTACTTGTACAACGCAGAAAGCAGAACAAAAATAGCATTCAAAACAAGGAAGATGTTGGCGAAAGAAGTTAGGTAGTGCAAAGAAGCCATCGATGGGGCAGCAGGAAATACAGAAATAACTGAACCATCAACCTAAGCAGTAACAAGGACAGAATTCTTGCCTGGTTTTGGTAATGCTGTAAAATAAACGCCAGTGGCAGATTTAAGGCCAAAGGACCGGGTGGGCAAGACCTGAAAGGCTTTTTTTTTAATCCTTTTTTTTTCCTCTTCATTTCCGTTTAACCACTAGTCGGCTTTTCCATGCTTGAGTATCAGTTCCCTGTATTTACCAAAAGTAAATGCACTAGTTTAGCGTTTACCTATGTGCATTTACCAGAATTTAAACCATGGCACATATTAGTTGAATTTGGGACTCGTACTTTTGAAGTCATGGTGTTAAGTTAGTGTGAGCGGGAGGGGGGATGGATTATGTTGACATGTCTGTTCTTATTACCCGGACGGCCTTCTACCTAAAAGGATCGTATCAGTAAAAGAAAACCTCAAAATTGTTTAAATGATCGCCTTTGGCGCTGTATTTGGGGGGTTCTGGGGTAAAAATAATGAATATGCAGGTTAAGAGAGGGAGGTAAACAGCAAAAAAAAAAAAAAGCCATTGAATTTTCGTAACAAAACGGGGCCTTTCAGGGCTTGTTCACCCGGTCCTTTTGCCATAAATCCTCCTCTGGCGTTCATTTTACAGTATTACCAAAGCCAGGCAAGAATTCTATCCTCGTTACTGTTTAGGTTGATGGTTCAGCTATTTCTGTTTTTCCTGCTGCCCCATGCATGGCTTCTCTGCATTACCCAACTTCTTTCGCCGATATCTTCTTTATTTTGCATGAGATTTTTGTTCTGCTTCCTGCGTTTTACAAGTAGCACGATCCGCCACAACTTTCTAATTTCCTTTATGCGCCTGTCTTGCGTAGGTTAGGAGATACAAATTGGATGACCTTGAATACGACCTCCAAGGTCATTTTAAATGGCATCATCGGATGCGCCATAGGTGACTTCCTATACGAGTATGCTATTATCAGCAATCCATATCCAAGTTGTAAGGATTATTTGACTGGTACGGGACTTCTGGGACATAGTATATAGTCAGTCAATCATTCTAATTGTATTTGGGGGTTCAGAAGGGCAGTGGCGTAAATAACTGGGGTAATGGTAAACGGTGCCCCCAAGAACGAGCAGTGGGGTGGGGGGGGGGGCATACATCCTTTAAAAAATTCATTTATTTGCCAACTTCTTCAAGAATTTTTTTTATGGACCCATACTTTACAAGAAAAATAAGCAAACAACAGTAAAATGGTCTTATGTTTCGTAGCATGGGGATTGGGGTATAACAGGGACCAAAAATGTGCCACTCACTACTGCAGATGGGCCAACAAGTGAAATAGGTACATATCCGAAACTTGGTCTCCTTTTATTTATTTTTTTAATTTTTTTTTATTTTTCTGTTTTAATTTGTGGGTTCAATCGTCTAAAGTGAGCAAATGCTTGAAGAGTCAAGGAAGACTTGCCACATGGTCGAGCCACCACATGAAGCCAATTCACTAACTGCCCTCCCCCCCCCCCCCGCTTGCTTTTAAATGCACGAGTATTTATAGCCATAACAACAACTATCATGCACAAAATTAACTGTATTAGCACGTTTCAGTTTTGGTGTAATCTTTCGAGTTTTCTTCTTTACGACATTGGAAAGTCACATCAGAGTATGAAATGGTGATCACCAATCATTTACAAATGAAGCTACAATCCCAAGGACGAAGCATTTTGCTAGAAACGATAGCCTTGTATCGGAGTCTCTTACAAAAAAACTATAATAATCTTGTCAGCTTCCTATGTCTTAGCACGAGCATTTTTTTAAAAATTGGAACCTATTTCTAAAAAAAATAGGTGTTGGTCATGGTGACTGAGCAGTGGTGGAGCTCAGCCAGAAGAACTGGTCAGTAAATAGAAAAGGGGACTCGGGTAAAGTCTGTGGTAGTCGGTGCAGGCCATGGCAGTGTGAGAGACTACCACCTTTCTTTATTGGCTATGGGATACATTTTGATATATTCTGGACTTTATCTTGCAGGCTTTTCAGAGTGTGTCCTAGTTTTTCCCCTCCACTTCAAAATTTATTCCTTTTAAAACTAGAGGGTAGAAATTAAAAATAAATTGCAGTAGATGGCATCATGAAGATTGGCAGGAGTGCTTCTCTATTGATGACAAAATAAATGAACTGTTATTTTTTATCAAAAGGTTATACTCACTCTCTTGCAAGGTGTACGATATTTTGTTGTTAACTCCTCGGTCCCCATCAACAGCTCGCACTTCTAACACAAGTGATCCCTACAAACAAAAAAATATACACCTTACAATTCTCTAGCCGTTCTCCCCTAAAAAAAACCGAATTTTAATAATAATGTTTGTTGGTGAAGCAACAGATCTGGCAAGGATCGCGGGGATCACTGTCAGCCTAAAGAGGGACAGCATTTAAGATGCGTGTAAGAATATTTGATAAAAAGAGAATGTGAAGGTGGCAAGGTAAAAACTAAAACAAGATAAAACAATTTAAAAGCTTGCATAGGTAAAAAAAAGTTTTAAAATATTTTTAAATTGTAAAAAAATTGCATGGCCAGTGAAAAGGTGGGATCGAATTAGGAAAGGTGGGTTAGGATTTCAACTGTCTTACCACCAAGGTTAGACCTGCCAGGGACACAAAGGTCCCCGATGGTATCGCCAGTCGAACGGAAAAGGAGGAGAAGGGTGGGTGGCCAATTGTCATAAAACAAAACAGTGAATAAAATAAGTAAAAAAAAAATGTACAAAGCTTAAAAATCTTTACATAAGTTGATCGTTACATTAAAAATAAAGCAATTAATAATAATAATAATAATAAGGCATATACCACAATAGTTGATAGTTGACGTTTTGGTTGTGAGACGCTGACACTGTACCATTGCAAAAATGAAGGCGGAACTGTGATGCTCTCTTAATGAAGGCAGACAGATCTTCCGTCCATAATTCTTTCCGGAAGCCGTACTCCGAATCCATACATACCATCCTAGAACGAAGGGCATTCCAAACGGGGACTACCCACACCGCAAAAGAGAATCTTCGGCAGTCAAGTCTGGATCCCCTAGTCTCAAGTTTCCACGGGTGACCCCTAGTATTATGAATACATGGTGCTAGGTCGAAAAAAGGAAGGTCGATCGAGATTAAGTTTCGAAGAATCTTGTATATCAAGATAAGGTCAAATCTTAAACGGCGCAATTCCAGTAGCTCAAGTCCCGCTCTTGAGAAACATTCTATATGATCAATATTTCGGAGTCCTGGAAGGCACTTCGTGAATCTTCTTTGAATGGATTCGATCAAGTCGATATCTTTAGCAAGATATGGGGACCACACAGGAGTGGCATAGTCAAGTATTGGGCGGACAAAGACCTTGAATGCCCACACCTTGGTTTGTAGATGGCCAGACGTGAAGCATCTATTAACCACCACCAGCCGGCGGAAGGCTGTTGAACATACTTTCGAACAGTGTAGGGAAGACTTAAGGTAACTGGAGAACCAGATACCCAGATCCTTAATTTCGTTCACAAAGGGGAGAGTCTCTCCATCAAGCAAATAGTGATAGTCTGGGCACACTGATCCAATATGCATGGACTTACATTTCGAAGAAGACAGAGGAAGCTGCCACAAGTTTGACCAGCTGTGGACGTTTTGGATTGGATTGATTGCCCGGAGTCAAAATTTCAACCCCAATTTTTACGTCGTCCGCAAATTTTGCACCATATGGGGTTTATATAAACCAAAAACAGTAAGAGGCCAAGTACCGAGCCCTGGGGAATGCCGCTAGGTACACTAGCCTTATTTGAGAGAATATGTTCAACTCTAACCTGTTGATAACGGTTTTCAAGAAAGGTGGATAGCCAGTTAAGTAGAAGTCCAGAAATACCACATCCACTTAGTTTTGCTACCAGCTTGTGATGGACCACCGATTCAAACGCCTTTTTAAAATCAAAGTAGATGACGTCACTCTGGAGTCCCAATATCCAGCGCATCAGTCCAGTGATCGAGAACAGTAAAAAGTTGATGCGTGGCTGATCGACCCGGAACAAATCCAAATTGATCATTATTAATAATTTGAAACTCTACTAAGTATGGCAACAATGTGTCTCTTATGACAGCCTCCATAACTTTACATGCCACGCATGTAAGTGCAATAGGTCGGTATTTTCCGGGTTAGATGGAGACCCCTTCTTAAAAATCGGGACAACAGTGGCATTCTTCCAAATTTCAGGAAGTACACCCTACTCAAATGACATGGTAAAAGCAAGGCTAAAGGGTAACAAATTTCAGCTGAGATCTCTTTAAGAAGAAAGGCAGAAAGTCCATCCGGTCCGCAAGACTTACTAGGTTTAAGTTTCGATAAAGCGGAGAGTACACTAGACCTACTGAAGTATATCGTGGTGCAATTTTTTGACTTGGACTCGATTTCCATCAAAAATTTGTTGTTGTATTTAAATGGTGATAAGGAGAGAGTACATGGTTTTTTTTACGATAGAATTTAAAGAGAGAGTGGGTGTTTCTACCCCGAATAACTAACTTCTCCCTTTGCCTGTGCCATAACTCAACTGAGTCCGAAAATGATCGTCTTGCCGTATTATAAGCAAGCAAGGACTCCGGATCGTGCTTCACTTTATATCGCCTCCATAGCTTTAGTTTGTTACGTTTCAACTTGATTATGAAGGATGGAAGACGAGTATTATATTGGTTACGTGGAATTCGCTGTGGCTTTCTGCTGCACTTCAAATGAGTTTTCAGAATGACCAAAAAACAATTCCATGCATCATGAATATTGTGGTGGACCGAGAAGATTAACTCGTTCCAGTCAATCTTCCTAAGAGACATCCTAAAGCATCTGGAAGCCCACCCTCCCCGCGAAGGATGCACCGACACGACCCTGTTCATCAGGTGAATTAAAACATTGAGCAAGATTAAGTTTAAAGGAAACCACACAGTGATCACTATTACCAAAGTGTGGCCCCACATCGAGATCGTACAGAAGCCGATCGTCATCAGTGAATATGAGGTCAAGTATATTAGACCCGCGCGTTGGTTTATCAACACGCTGAGTAATGCCCAAGGGTGCCAGCAACTCAAGAAAGAGACTATGATGGGGGTCACTGGCACGCATAGTAAGCCAATCTACAGTTGAGAGGTTGAAATCACCCAGGATCACATTTGAGTGCCCCTCGTTTAAGGATCTGGCCTTGAGAAACATCTACCACTGCGTCGTCCAGTCTACTATTGGGAAGGTAACAAGATAAAGGTGACATTGAGATGTGGCATGGAGATAACAACAGTGGTCGAAACCACCAGTACTGCTGGGATACTAATTCGATAGAGAATTAACAACCCCCCCCCCCCTACTGCCACGGTCGCGTCTCACAACCATATACCTGTTCTGATCCACAATCACCGCACTAGTGAAGTCTTTGTGGAGCCAAGACTCCACCACAAAAATAACATCAAAACAATCATCATTAATCAATGCATTAAAACAACCAATATTTCGCACTACACTACGCGCATTAAAGAAAGCACATGTTAAAAATGGTTTAGTTTGATCACGGCACTAGTGAGGGACTTGCATTCCACTGGGGATTTCCACAATTACACCAAGATGTTTTCCGATGGAACATGCAGCAGTGACAACTTCTGTTGCAGCACTATCTTGCCTCGTGCCGTTAAATGGATTTTATCCCTGGCAAGTAGCGTATCCAACGACAGAAAAGACAGATTATTTTCTACGCACATTTTCCTAATGAGATTATTAGTATGAAGCACCAACAAGTCAGTATCCCTGTTTTCTCTCCCCAGTCTAGGAAATAACCCGACCATGGTGACACGATTGGGCATGCAAGCTTGAGTGACGATGAAAATGTACATCTCTCCAACACACCTAAGTGGGATTTAGCTAAAGGTCTTATATTACTTGTAAATATAGTATAATTGTGACTTTGGAAGGGTTTGCAAAACAGCTCGACATTTTTCTATCCATGCCAATGACCCTTTAGTTCCTTTTTGCTTCGTTTTTCGAAAAAGTCTTTTTAAACTATTGAAAGAAATAGTTAATAACAAGCATTCATTAGTGTACAAAAGGGAGAAAAAAGAATAAATCTGGCTATCTTGCTGCTTCCAATGAATTTCCTTAGTTTAAAAAAAGTAGGTAAACTATCCAGAAATCGGAGCATACGTGGAATTTTCATTCTTACGGAGATTCCAGATTTTAAACGGACCACGAAAGTTGGCTGCGAGAGATCTTTTTACTTACCTGGGGTACGTTTTCAGGGACCCTAGTGACTGATGGCACACGTACGAATTCTGGGTTTTGATCTTCAACATCCAATACTTTAACTAAGAGGGCGGCAGTTCCTGTGTTGCGACGACCAAAGCTGGGACGGTCCTACAAAGAAAACCGGAACATTAGGAATTTTTAATATATGTTTTAAATATGTAAACGTTTTAAAGCTATGTTTTTGTAATAAGTATTTATTTGAAACGATGTGAAAATTAGTTGAACGAAGCGTACGTACTCTTGCTAGCCTAAACTCATTTGAAAACTTGAAAAAAAAACTCATTTGTGGTCTGTCGAATTGCAATGAGAAATCATGTGCATTTACATTGCATATCAAGGAGCATTTTGGGAAACTGAGGCTTCCCCTCCCCCCCCCCTTTCCCTAACCTCCCAAAAAATTAAAATTCCCAATGCATAAAAAAAACCCAAAAAAACAATACAACTAGAAACCAGGCTCACCTCGTTTAGTTCATATTTTCTACACTTCTTAATGCTGCACTGGCAAAAAATACCATTGAAATGGAAGTTTCACGTAATGTCTGAACGCTGCCATGATGGTAACTTAATAAAATCGGTCCAGGACCGTGGCTAGGAATTGTGCAACGAGCATTTTTAGGCTGCGCGTTTGCATTACGTGTTGTTTATAAACACTAAACTTGTGCCTCGTATGTAACTCCAAGAGCGGCTTACTGTGCTTAACTCCCAAAGGTACGTACCTAAGAGTAGTTTAAAGGGAAGTACGAGCTGAAGAAGTGACGGACGGGGCTGTGTGTCACTTCCCACAGAATCTGCTGTGCCGTGCCTCACTATAATATCTTAGTATACGGATTTTTTTTCCAGTTTAAACTGCTGAGTTTCTTTAAGCACTGTCAGAAATACTTATTAACTATTGTTACCTTGGCCAACACTTGAAGTTGATACATATTATTTCGTTCATAGTCGAGATCCCCTATCAAACTGATGACACCTCGGCCATTGACCGTTTGAATATGAAACTTGCCACTCACTCCATCGGGTTCCTGAAAGGAAAGAAAAATAGGAAATAGAAAAAAACATAAGAAAAAATTACTATGTACCACATTCACGCTGGGGGAGGTGAGGCATTCATAAACTTTGGCCATAAACATTGGTTATATAGATGGAAATATCATTCTCATTGTTTGCCGTTCAGGTTACCGTCCTTGGAAATAAATAATAAAATAAATAAGCACTTTATTTTTTTATTTTCATTTAAAGAGGTTTTTTTTCCCATTGTTATGACGTCATTGCTGAGACAAGTACTTCTAAGGGACCGGTCATTATTTATCTTTGGGGGAAGGGGGTGGACGAAATTGGGGGGAGGGGGGTCATAGATTTGTTGGATCCTCTCGAGATGGGTCATACATTTTTTAGGGCCGTCAAGGGGGGGTCACACAAAAAATACTGACCAAAGATGAGGAAAACGTAATTATTTGATCGAAAAATGACACCTTCAGCAGTCAAAATTTCTCATAACGACGTAGCTCCTACGTTCCCCTCCCCCCGATCCCCAGTATGTACTTTTTATTGATACTTCTATAGTGTCACCCATAGTGAATAGTTCTTTGGGGCATTTTTCATGTAGCATGATGCTGTGAACAACATGGGCATGCTGACTAACTGTCATAGTAATGTCGATATGCGTCACTTACATCACAAATTATTCTACCATCGTAAATCATGAATCTCGGTGGTTTAAAGAACACTTCTTTAAATGTTTTCAAGAACATGCTTTACATCAAGGCTTGTTTTCAACACAATTGGAAGCCAGTTGATGTGAAATGCTATTTTTTAAATAGCTCAGAGGAAATTATCTACATCTACCCGAAAAAGGAAAAGCCTAAGAAAAGGTTAGTTTTTGTTGTTGGGGGGGTCAGCTTGCTTTTAGACCTTGAGTGGGGGGTCTATTTTCTTCAGGGACTTACAGGGAGAGTCATCGAAGATTTTGGGGTCATATTTTCAATTCCTCTACCCTCCCCTCCCCACAGCATAAATAATGACTGGTACCTTAATAATTGCAGTTTTTGTCTTCTTCAGTTGTCATGACGTCATTACAGACTTCTGCCGAGACAAGTAGTTCTAAGAAGGACTATTCAGACCCTATATTAATTCAAATCACTATCAAGGAAGTAAAGATAGTGGAAACGACTATGCCTTTATTAATCCGTCGGCCACAGCTACAACCGCAAGAGTTTTAATTAAATCGCGTCTTCACGTCACGTGAAGCGTTCCGCTTACGTCACACACTTTGCTAGGTATGAGCTGGACGCGTAGAGATGGAGTGAATTGCCAGTTTCTAAGCACAGCCACGTGTCTCCACACCGAAAAACCATTAGATCCGCTACCAGCGTTCCGCGTAGGAAACGGAATGAGGGGAGGAGATTGGGGGGGGGGGGGCAGTGTTCAACGCCCTCACTTTCTTTTTCTCAAGAGCAACAACATTATGCTTCAGACGAATGAAATCGGGTCCCGCCTACGCACGAACGCGGAGCGTGCAGTGTGAAGATCTGCTTTTTTTAACGTTCAACTTTTTTGTTAGGGGATGGTACTTTTTATAATCAACATTCGAGAGAAATCCACTTGAGTTTGACGAGTGGCTCTCCCTCCCTCCGTGCATCATTGCATTTCCTGACTCGTTATCGTCCAGTATCATCTCCATTTAAAGAAAAACCTTCCAGCTTTGATTTTGAACCAATGGTCGCTGAACCTGAACTTGCGAAGGAATACTACGCCATTAACAGTGTCGTCACAACAAAACAATATTTGTTTAACGGCATCCATCAGATAGTTCAGTTAAGTGCAGGTACTTGATGTTACATCCAGAATAAAATGTGATATTAAAAAAAAAATACCTTTGGTAGCTTGGACCTACATGTGCCGCTGTTTCAGACGATTGTATTATTGTTGCTTTTATTTAAGGATGCCGAACCCAAATCCACTTGTCTGCCCAACTGCAGACGACGAGATGGACAATTTAGCTGGATAAATCCAAGAGGAAAACTCAACATCTTTGACATCCCACAATCGACATGAACATGAGACACCACAGGACTCTTCTCGTCCCGACAATGCCACGGAGTGGAAAATGATTTTTACAATATGACTCCTTACGTTTCGGCAACACAAACTTGCTTAGTCTCAGTTGAAGTAGAAGACTGAATGCAACAACAAACCACTAAGTGGAGTTACGATTCACAATTGTTGTGTAACTTTAAGTGTCCATTAAAAATAGAAAACCAGTAGAGTACACATAAAATAAACAATTGGCGACGTTTCGAAGCAATACCCGATTCGTTATCAACCAATAAAAGATATACACGGTTAAGAAGCCAAAGTCAAGTAAAATACTTTAAAATCTAAAAAAAAACGTAAAAACTCTACGCATAAGAATAAAAATAAATAAAATGGACGTAAGACAGCTCAGAAACTGCCAGTAGGGAATATGACCTCTTGCCTACTAGCAGGCGAGAGGTCACCTTCCGTAAGTTTCAAGGCATCCTTAGGTCCATTTTTTTTTATCGTTTTTATTGTTGTACTTTGAGTTTTTACGTTTTTATGGATTCTAAAGCTAATAACTTGACTTTGGTTTCTAATAGAGCAGCGACAATAACGTCATATTAGTATAGTATATAACTCTACGCTGGAGCCAGTGCATGGGCTAGCTGCAAGAGGCACTGGAGGGGAAAAAGAAGGGCATCTTACTGAAGCCAATGCTGTTAGAGCGGTTTTCTTAGGCCTAAAACGCGCGATTTTTGTCGGTTTGTTGGTAGTTGCTTAAATTTTTAGCAAGTGAATTTTTTTTTCCATTACAACCTGGCAGCATAAGGGATTGGAGAAAACAACGTTTATTTAAGGCTAAGCAATCCACTCTCATAGCACTGCCTTGACTAGAAGTGCCATTGTTCCCCCTCCCCAGTGCTTAATTTCTAATTAGTAAAGTACCGGAACTGTCACTTGTTTGCAGAGAAAGAGGCATTTACATCGCCTTCCCAATCACGGCTAGGTGGTCTGGGGGAGCGCTGTAATCTCCCCCAGTAGGGTCCGGGACAGCCCCGAAAGCTTTAACGTTTTTACCTATTTCAACACTTATTCTGGCTTCAGGGTGGTATCTTTTTGGAAGATTTTCAAGCTCATACAATATGTTATTTTGTTTCACTTATTGCTATTTTGATTTATTTTTGGGGAACAAAATAATGTTCCCACTTGCCCCTCCCCCGGTTGCGCGATGGAGTGACTCCCCTCCCCCACCTCCCCCAATAAAACAAATTCACGAATTATAAAGCAGTGTTTTTTATCAACCGTTTTTCCGAATTCAACACCACCGACTCCAACGCGATCGCTATACTCTGCAGAAGCGCAAGAGACGAGACGAATTAGAAAGAACAGGGCCAAGCGGATATCCGCCACAGAAAAACTTCACCCATTCTGCCTAAACAACAACAGTTAGTTTTGACCGTTCGGCAGTTGCTCGAGTTCTCAAGAAACCCTTACAAAGCTGGCGTTCTACGTTTGGACTTATCTTCTTCAGGCCAGTATAGACCATTAGTCGAGAGGTTAATAGCCACTGAGTCCCTGTCTTCCAGCAAAAGACTTAAGGAAAATTAGTTAATTCTTAACTTGCGAACGAATGAACAGCAACTAAGAGAAAGCTACATGATAAAGCTAGATTTTTCACGACGTACCCCAGCAAATACGTCTCGGATTGGTTAACACTTTTGGAAGAATAGATAAGGCCTAAAAAAATACTTTTTAGTGGCTTCGTGGTGCTAATTAACGTTCGGCCGCATCTAATTCTATTTTAAAACGTCACAGATTAGCGCAATGAGTAGACAAAATTGGAAATTCGCCTATTCTCTATGGTCGAATTACGAGCAATTAACCGAAACATAAATTTGTCGAACCGTTAAAAATGGCGTTCGTTCTGTTTGAATAGAGGATGACAGGAATTTACGGTTCACTAAATGCCTACACTTAATTGTTTCTGCCATCTTTTTTTGAGAACAATGTTCGTATCTTTTGAAGCTATAACCTTTATTTAACAACGTGATCAAATCAGGCTTACTGATCCAGATTATTGCATTAAAATACAAAGGCCAGATTTTTTTTTCAAATAAAATAAGAACGTGCTAATAGAGGCACAACGGCAGACGTCATTGTTAGTAGTCAACTGTATAAGGTACTCTGGATTACTCACTGAGATGTTGAGAAATTTGTCACTAAACTGCATGATACTATTTTGCTTCACAACCAAGAAAGTAAAATGAAAAAGAAGCCATGACGATTTCTTAACAGTATAAACAAACACCCATAGTTTTCTTACTGCGCTTTTCATTTCTTCATGATATGAAGGATAACAGTGCATCATACAAAAAAACCCACAAGGGTAAAGGGATCCATCAAGTTTTCGCCGTACAAAGTAGTGCTATCAGCACCAAAATGGCTGCTACCAAGTTTTCCTAACCGTGAGCACTCACACCTAACTGACAATCACCAAGGTGTCAGTTAAAAGCTTGAGTGCTCTGGGTTGGGACGAAAAACTTGGCGGCAACCATTCTGGCTCTGAGCACTACATTCTACAGCGAAAACTTAATGGGTCCCTTTACCCTTATGGGATTTTTGCACCCCTTTATTACATTTGTTCCACAAAGCCCATTTTATGTTCATAGACAACATACGTATTTATTTATTTTTTATGATAATTATTATGATAAGAAATTATTTTTTTATTTATAATTTCTTGTAGCCTTGCATCAGCTAAGGCAAACTAGGTTAATGTTCATGCAAAAGAACCAGCTAAATCTTCAATCTTACTAGAAGCAGAAATAAATAAATAAATAGGCAAACTCAGGATCATATTAAGGGATGCCCAGAATAGATCCCATTGTTGCTCAGGAAGCCAAGTAAACTGTCTCTCACGCTACCCTCACCAGTAAGGCTTGTAACACTCTGGCTTTACGGATTGCTAACTAGAGCCACTGTTACTATTTTAGCTGCCCTTATGTCGTCCATGGGTTGCGCTTGCACAAGGATCAGTTATGAAACTAACATTCTTTTGAGTGATAATCGATTGCAAGCCAACTCGTGGCGTTACATCACTCGTAGTGTTAGAACATTCCAGAAAGTTTGCATTAGATTGGCTGTGTGACAGTGTTACCTCGACTATTACAAACTAGCTGGTAAACAAGAGAGGATCGTACCGGGCTCTCTTGCTGTTGGGCCTAAAGCTGCAGGCGCTATGGAGAAGTGAATCGAGAAAGAAGCAAGACTGAAGGTTTTACAGGCACGAATTGGGGAGTGTCATGCAAAGATCACTTCAAAAAGAAGGTTCAAACCCTCTCCAGTTCCCGCCTTGCTGTGTTGAATAGTGTCAAAACTCAAAAGTGTTACCAAATTAGGTAAGAACCAAGTAAAGAACATCATGGAAAAAACCGAAATTGCCATCCAGAAATTATAGAAATTTTGGGTTTACCCGGTCTCTTATCTAAGACTAGGAAGGAGGAAATTCAACCCTAGACTGCCAGGAATGCGTGACAAACATTTCCCCGTATACACTGACGGATCCTCTGTTTTAAACTTAGCTCCAAAGTTTATTCTCATCCATCCAGGTAATGACGTGACTGCACATACGCTCAGGTCGTGCTTGATAGTCACACGTTAGACCCCATTACTTATCATGAGATACAGAGAGCTCAGAGCAATACTTAAAAAAAAAAATTGTACAGCCAAATGTGATGAGACAACAGATAGAAGCGATTCAATCACTTAGACAAAACCGAACGTAAGTATCCATCCGCAAAACGATAAAGCTAACCTGACGGTTCTTGTTGATGGCCAAAGTGTGTTGACACCAACCTCTCTGAACTCATGACGTCCAGTATGTACGTGGAAATCACATACGGTATGAAATTAAGAAATCAGCAATCAACCAGATTTCAGCAGGACTTGACAGGAATTGCAAAGGTTTGCTAGCTAAGCTCAAACCTAGTTTGTCACAGGGTCTCTGCATCATATTTAATCAGATAAAAACGCATAAAGAAGAACACCCCTACTGACTGATAAACACTAAAGGAGTTCATATCCAAGGGATAGATTGGTAGCTTACGGAACGTCTTAGTAAATATGCGTGGGGAACACATCGCTTGAAGCACACCACCGATTTTGTAAAGAGGCTAAAAACAGTTCAGCTCACAGATGATCGGCTCACCTCTGTTGATATTTTTTCGCTTTCCCAAGTTTATCTCACAAACATTTGCTTGAGATGGTAGAAAAGCAGGACATAAACTTCGGATCCATGCGAAAGAACTTTAAAAGATCGAACTCACTTTAGACTCGTACACTCATCCACTTACGGTTCCTTTTTAAGGACATGTTTTTTAAACAAGTCATTGGTACAACAATGGGATACTCGTGTGCACCCACTCATGCACAGATAGTCTTACAAAACCTAGACGAGCACTTAGCCACTTGCCAGCCCATGCATAAACTCTGGGTAAGGTTTGTGGACGATGTCTTTTCGATCAACAAAGAATAGGAGACCGTACCTATCCTCGACATCATTAATGGGCAGAACCCAGACCTCAAGTTCACAGTGGAAGAAGAACGGGGAGGAGCAATCTAGACATGATGATGCAAGGAAAAACAGGAAGTTTACTGTCCAGCCGTATAAAAAAAGCAACCGTGACAGACCGTGGCAACCGCACAAATCTGAACATCCTGCATCCCTCTTACATTCCATCATCCAACAGGAAATGACATGTCTAGTCCGCAATTCTTACAACCATAAGCTTGTGGAGCCTCACATTCGAGTTACTAAAGAGAAGTACATCAAGTTAAGCTATCTGGCATGGATCATTAACAAAGTAATCAGATCTGCCCTTGCTACACGAACAAGAACATCAAATGCAAGGTAAGTGTGCAAAAACAACAACTGCCTGAAGGCATCCAACGGCGCACCTTACCCCGGATTAGACTGACCAACATTCCCACAGTGACCGATGCCCTGCAGAGAATCCTGGAAGACACAACTTCCAATATTTTTTCTAAAACATCGAAAACCTCAAGTCCCAGCCGAGGACAATGCACGACCAAGGAGTCGGTGAAACTGAAAAAACCACTGAGGAAAAGAGTCATGACTAGAGAGGCCACACATGGTGAATCCCGTCTGAGGAGTCCAGCCCACATGTATCACACCAGGAGCATGGTTAAAAAAAAACCTTTCTTAGACACCAACACACACAAGAAACCTAAAGAGAGGACGCCAGTAAGATTCCAACACGAAAGATGGGCCACAGACAGCATGTTGTGTTTATCGAGTCCCCTGTGGTGGATGCAATGCTGTATACATATTGGAAAACCAGGAGAGGCATCAATGTGCGTGTTCTGGTCCACATTTCGCTGACCAGAGGGAAAGATCTAAAAAATAGCATCGCAAACCATGCAGCTGAAACCAAGCACGAAATCAACTTGAACATACAACGTCGTTCTTACTGCCAATTTAAAGAGACAGCCATCTGAGGGCTCTCGTGTCCATTTCCATTTCGAGGTAAGAGATGTGCCCCTTATGAACCTAAAAGCCCCATGATACCCAAATATCATCATACCATTCACTCAACGTTGCAGGCCCAGCTTTGCACAAAATGGAAATCTTCCCTCTTAGATGCTCCCAGTGAATCATCCTGTATAAAGTTCAGTGGTGCAGAGCATGTAATTTGAAAAACAACAGCAAACTGACGTGAATAAAGAAGGAATCAGCACATTGTGAGCCTGACGAAGACAGATGTCATTCAACATTTTTCACCATCTGCTGTGTTGCTGTCTGTCGAAAATATTAGCACTCAACGAACTCTTCTGGAATTTTTTGAAAACGTTCGAGTGTTATCCTTGATGAATTCTTTAGTTCAAAACAGGAAACCGTGTAGTATATTTTCTTTAAGACTGGCGTCATACGTGTTCGCTAAGCATAACCAGACAGGTTTTCAAAGAAACTTAATATGCCTCTGCATGGTGATACCGAGCGTCTATGTATAGGACGGACGTTAATGTTATCGCTGAATCTTAGCAGGCAGACCACTTTTATGCCACGGATTCGTTTTCTTACAGCCACACATCCAAGTAAATTGAGCTCTTGTAACTCACCAGAGTTACACTATATCAAAATACACTTTCGATAAAAGTTGCTGAGAAGAAAGAGTTCTTTAAGAAGCACGCCAAAAAAAGTACTGCTTCCATTTGAAAATACCGAAATACAGCATTGGAGCCCCTATAACCCCCACTTCATTTCTGGCAACCCCTCGTCAAAAAAAAATGATGCCACAAAAAGATTCTGCACTCATGGTTAGTAATTCAGTTTTTTACATCAAATCAATTGGCCAAAGAGCCAGGACACCCTGTAGAGCAACAAGGATATAATTGGAATATACAAGTATAGGAATCATGACAGCAACTGTTTTTGTTTCCCACTTTCATGATGAATAATTCACTATCAACTATGAATCGCAGAACAAAGAAAAAGTATTTACCAAAAACAAAAGTTTGTAAGGTTTCCCAGTTTGAATTCTGGATAGTAAACATCAAAGTAATTCCATTGAGTAATCATTCAAAGCGTTAACCTGAATATTGCTCACGCAAGTCATTTTTTACTGTTAACGTTCCAGGGTGCAAGTCCCTGTTCAGGCTACAATTTTGTAATGAGCTTTTTTCGCTCACTGCAAGAAAACTTCCAAAACCAAGGAATTAGGACGACTGTTTATTACCATTTCACAGTAACATTACTCACACTCCACTATTTACTCAGTTGATCACGTGCAGGAGCAGCTACATTAGGCAGGCTACAGGATAAGTGCAAGGTGCACACGTTACGGAGAGGGTCCACATATCCTCGTTACTCATCTATGAATTACTATTTTCAATAGTGGCACAATTCAAGCTTCCTCCGATGGTTGTTATATTTTTTAAATGCTTATGAATTATCGAAGTCATAGGCAAAGGGGAAGATGACAGCAGGGTAAAAGAAGAAAAAGGTAAAAGTACATCAATCATCATAATAAAATCTTAATTCATTATAAGTCAATTAAATTAGCTCTCTGTCAATAGAGGTGATTTCAACAACATGATTTGGTAAGGTGTTCTAGTTTCAGTAGATGATGTGCTAAAGAATTACGCACGGCGTTAATACGGATTAGTGATACAAAGTTTGTAACTCGAACCTCTGGCAACAAAAGGAGAAGTGGAACAGACCGGAGAAGAAAAAGTCACTCACCCATGTAGCAGTGGGTTAGTGAATGGTTGGCGTTACTGCCTTGACATCTTAATCTACCCGTAACTAAAAATGGCTTCACTGACGAATGCTTAACAAGCTTTTAAGAAAACTAACGGTAAGGAGATGCTTAACTGATAAAAAAAAAAATAGGGCAGTGATTTGTGCATAAGTGAAGATAATTGCTTTCACAAAGTTGACACTAAGTCTCAAATATAATGAAGTAAATAATAGTGTAGAAAAAGAACGCTTAACTATACGTGTACGACTATACGGTAACGCTGGTTCTTTTTGCAACAAACGACAATATATGGCATAACTTCGATATCCTAAAAGAAGAAAATGTACAATATGATTGAAACTTACTTGGAGTTCGTATACAACTTGTCCAAAAGGTCCTTCATCACGATCTGTAGCTTCGACGCTAGCGATCTCAGAAGGAGAAGCATCCTACAAAATAAAGGAAAGGTTTCTCAAAAAAATATTCAAGCTTCCTTCCGTTCTCAACATTGTTAGAACCTCTGCTTCACACACAAACTCACGCGCAGTGTGTAAATAGTGTAACACGTAATGAGCAACTCTTTAAAAATTTAGTAAAAGATTTTCAATTCCTCCCTCCCCTCCCACCTTCCTCGTCCTTCCTTCCTACGTAGATCACCAATGCACAAAACTGAAGTTTGTTGAACATAAAATCAAGACACACGCTAATGTGTGGCTGCCGAGGTAGATGAGAATTAATTGCTATCAATGTGTGGCTGCCGAGGTAGATGAGAATTAATTGCTGTCACAGCTTAATTGTTCAGCAGATACAGTATTGTTGTAAATTGTAAAAACGTGGCTTTGGGTCCAGGCCCCCCGGGAATCAATCAAAGGCCGCTCACTGGCAGAAGGGCCCTGTCGTGTCTTGTGCTCATACTGATTGTGGCAAAGCTAAGATCCTGTGGCAAAGCGAAGATCATATCCGCTTGGATTTCTCCAGCTAAATTGTCCCTCTCGTCGTCTATGTATCAGTTAGACCATAGGAGTAGAATACGGTTGGGGGTTCCCCTATTCCCCAATCCTATTCTACTCGTATGGTTAGAAGAGGGCGTTCGGTAACAGTGCGGTTAACCGACTAACGAAGCCACGAAGGCAATTAACGAGTTGAATTGTTACAAAACGAGTCATTATTTCAATTAAACGATTCTTAGCGCATTGTAGCCGAACCATCTTCGAACATATTTGTACAACAACGATTTGCATTGTTTATAACTGAGCCATTGTTGTATGAGTATAATAAGTCATTGTTGGCGGGAATGTTCTTTGCTCCAACTCCATTTATAAAACTCTCTAACTGCAATAAATACCGTATTGGTTTATTTTAATAAAATTTAACTCTTATTTTCGGGTCTTTCTTCAGCTGCAATCAATGCATTATTTTGTTATTTCTGTCAAGATTTGACAGTTAGCTATGGGTCTTGAAGGAAGAGGGAAGGACTGGTTGCCATATCTCCCCCTCCCCTACAACGGTGCGCCACTGAGTGAACTATGATTTGGATACAAAAGATTGTGAAATATGTTTTAAAGTTTTTCCTAAACACCTATAAGCCTATTCTGTTCTGTTAAGGCGTTAGAAAATGGCAAATGCCTAAAATTCACTGCACAAAACCAGAGCAAAATGAAATTATTTTTATTTTGTATTGAACTGTTTCCTTCAAAACGTGAATTATTTAAAAAAGGTTAAAGGGTTTAACGAGCGTTAACCACTCCTGGTCATCTGCCCGAAGCCGTAAGGCACTATGTCTGCAACAGCCAGATTCCCAGGCGGTCACCCACCCAAGTATCAATCCAGCCCAATGCTGCTTAACTTCGGGGATCTGACGAGAACCGGTGTTTCCAGCACTGCAAGGCCGCAGACTTTAAAAAAGGAATAGTTGTCCAACAATGAAAGACACATGTACAGCTCGCTAGGGAAGTTGGCAAATCTAAATTTTAGAACACACATAAAGAATAGTTTGGGCAAGTGCCTTTTTCTAAAATGGGGGTTGCAGCTTGAAGAAAGTGACCCTGAAGTGGAGTGCAAGTGCAAATTTATTGTTGTAACCATTGTTTGTATTGTCATCCAATAGTCTATAGAACATGCCTAAGTGTTGTACACTTCTCGTTTCAGTATTTACTTATCAAACTATATTGTTGCTGCTGTTCTATTTTTTTTATTTTTTATTTATTTTTTTATTTTCGTAATAAACGTTTCAGATGCAAACCTACCAAGGACATCGGCTTCGGAAAAAAATTTCTGGCGTAAAAACGATGCAGTTTCAGGGCGACAGCATTCCTTGAAGGACTTGAACACTATTACGATGATAAATAAAAAGATTTGGGTGGGGAGGAGGGGGTTGTCCGTGTGTTGGTCATATGCGTCTGTCTGTTACCTCCTATTATTCGACGACCACGTAGACTAAACTTTTCATTTTTCGTATCATGAGACAACTATTTACTATATTTTTTCTAGTCTTGGCGGTCGTGGGATTCGAAGCGGCGTTCACTTGGCTAGCATAATGGTTACTCTTACATGTGGGCTGTGCAGCTTGTTCACCTTGTTCGGGGAACCAGGGGACACCCCCTCCCCCCACATCCCCCACAATTACACATTAACAAACTGAACCTTATGATATAGTCCATTTATTTATAGGCATAATTTTTTTTGGGGGGGGGGGCGGGGTTGGGATGGATACCGAATCTATGTTTACCTATGGACTTAATTGGAATTGAAGCAAACACCCGTTTAACATCCTGGTACTGCAGTTTCATTTCTCTTCGTTGGAATGTAAGGGTAATGTTTACTAATGGACAACGTTATTCTACCCGAGTGGAAGCAGGATAATTAAAGAATAATAGGGCATATTCCTAAAAATTGTTAGGTATAGCGTGGACAATACCGACATACTGGCTATGGAACTAACTTCTGAGTGAAGCCAGTAGTTGAATTGGCTGTAAGGGGCACTGGAGGTAAAAAACTACAAACGACGTCTTTAGTCAAGCTAATGCTGTGAGAACGGTTTTCTTAGGCAGAAAAACGTTTTGTCCAATCTCTTATGCTTCGAAACTTATATTAAGGTTGTAAATCAAAGAAAAAAGATCCCACTACCCGAAAATTGGAGCAGCTGCCAAGAAATTTAACAAATTGAGCATTTTAAGTCCAAAAAAATCCGTACTCACAGCACTGACATGACAAACTACGCTAATGTTTTATCTCCGCATATATCCAGTGCCCCTTGCAGTTAGCTCAATGACTGGTTCCAGAAACGAACTCCGCAATGAATAAGCATTATTGTCACTGTTCCATTAAATTTCATTACAACATTCTGCAGACCGCATGAAAATTAGGTGTAGGTCCTTGGGATACTTGCTAAAAAAAATCATCGTAATTTTTATTTAATATAGCTTGTAAAATATTTACGTAATTCACGAAGCAGCTCCCGTTAAATTTAACATAGTTTCTTGGAAAAATTAAGTAAGCTTAATGGCCGTTAAAATTTAAGCTTATTTAAATTATCTTCTTGCTTTAGCCTACAGTACTTCCACCGTTGTCAGAAGTGTTTCAAAATTCATTGGAACAAATTTTAAATTTCAAAGATGCTCATCATCTACTGTTCTACCCGTGCTTCTAGGGTTTGTCGGACAAAGTTCTACCCGCGCCCTAAAGAACCCCCACCACCAGCCACTTCAAAAAAATATTACAATGCAGACAAAAGCAGACAAATAAGGCATTTACTTCCAATGAAAAATTTTACAAACTGGCATTTTTAACGTTTCAAAATTGCTAAAATTGTTGAAAATGAGTTGTCTTGCAGGGTCTTAAAGCCCCCCCCCCCCCTCCTTAGACCCCTTAGCTCATTTTTATTTTTTTGTCTTTGCTCCTCAAAACTGCTGGGTTTGACACAGATTGTTCGTAATTGCCGTTTTATGAATGGGGCTCCCTAAATTGTTGGTCAATGGGTTCCTGATGTCCTAGTTATCGTATTACGTCACTGCAACTGTTTAACAGCCATCACTTATTTAATCAAGCGATTCGTTGTTGGGTGGAAGGGCAACTTCTTATTTCCCTTGTTCGTGAACACTTATTTCGGAATCGAACAACAATTACCAGACAAGTGCTTAAAGGTGCCTATTCACCGAATGACACGTTGCACCATCTAGCGCTGTCAACCATTATTTAGTTTTATGTAGCATTTAATTTCAACAAGCGAAGGAACGTGCAAAGAAATTTCTTTTTACATAACAAACTAGCCACGTACCTCCTTAATTATTGAATGTAAAATTGGTGAGTCCACGTGGACCAGGGAACAAGCAGTCAAGGTGAATGATATCACCGTCTCTAAATAGCACCCACCTAGTGGTTCAAAATCTGCGTTTTAAAACGGTCGCTATATAGAAAAAAAAGCGCCGGTGATGTATCCCCTTAGGCTTAACTCTACCGCTTGCTTCCTGATGCACGTGGACGTACCATCTTTACAAACAATAATAAAGGAGGCAGTTGTCCTCTTTGTTGCGTAAAACGAAATTTATTTGTGTGTTCCTTCGCTTGCTGAAAGTAAGGGCTAGATAGATAACGGCAAATGGCTAGAGATGCTGCAGCTTTTCATTTGGTGGCAATCCCCCTTTAACTATGAGTAGCGGGTAGGGGTGGCACGATAATTGATAATTCGACAATATCGAGATAAAATTTTTCGTCGAAATTTTTCTGATTTATCGAATTATCGTGCAAACCCCAATGCTCAAATTATCATACCTCGAAAACCGTAATAGCTAGAAACAAGCGGTTTTTGGCGTCTCATGATGAATTACAAAGATTCTCCAACCAAATGAGTACTACTGTTGCGAGTCACTTTAGCTGATTGGAGAGCTACTTTAACACAATCAATATATAAGCAATAAGTAGCATCACAAACGTTAAATTGTTTCTACATGGTGAGGAAGTAAGGGACAAGTGCGTTTTCATGTGTACTGGCCAAATGGCAAGTGCCACACAATTCACAGTCGTGAATGTTGCCCAGTACGCTTTCAGCTAAGGGTTTTTTTTAATCAATAAAATTAAAATTGCTATTTCAGCCTCAAAATTTGTTTTATCGAGTTATTATCGATTATGCCGATAATTTAAAAAAGTTTATCGGAGAAAATTTTTTTGGCATCGTGCCACCCTTAGGTAGCGGACTGAGCCATTGAAGTCGGTAGATAAGTAGGATAGTATATAAGTCCATGATATAACCGGCCAACTCTCCATGAGACGGCGCTGCGTGCCTCAACATTGTTTCACCTCATTCCTCTCAAATTCTATACTCTTCGTCCTAAAAGCGATGTGTCAGTGCTGTTAAGACGTCGAACTCTGAAACAGAGCAGACTGACGAAGTTTTATCTCAAACGGCCTTGTTCTTAATGGACTTGATTGTATGCAAAGAAGAATGATGGGTTTGGGGGGTAAAAAGAGCGAAAATGCGTTCTGAGCAGTGATTGACTAATTTCGTGCAACGTACAAATAATCGTTTGAAGGAAAACACGACTGGTGGTTGAACAAAAACAGTAAAATGGAGACTATAGATTTCGCCAGATTATGTTAGCACATGTGCGAATTTCACCGGCAGAGAATATTTTAGGATGTATACTATTACACTTACGTGGGAATTGTTGGGGGCTTGCTATCCACAAGAATAATCCGTTTTGTTGAACAACGTGCCTTTGTCCAACCGACCACTGTTCCTGACGTAAGTAATTTCCTCAAAAAGGAGTCCTTCACTCCCAAACCTAATCTATCGTCCTTCTTTACTTGTATATCTATCCCTAGTTTAAACGAGTGAGCACACTAATTGAATTTGGTGTGGGATACGTATATTCAGAAGCATCATAAAAGAGAACCTGCAGGGCTCAACAGTGTCCGTTATAATACAACCACATGTTCCATCTCTCGTTTTATGTCGCGACGCCAGGCAGCCAAATGTGGAATGACTGGTCCTAACTATTTTCAGGGATAACCCACGATAAAAATAATCGGAATAGATTTTAACCCAATGATAGATAAGTGCGAACAGAAACCACTCGTCCTACGATTAGTCCAGACACCTTTGCCTACAACAGCATTCCACGAGTCTAAAGCGGTGAAGCAGATGGCGTCTTCATGCCAAGGCCGACTGGGGTAGAAATCGCGTTTTTTGCCTTCTGACTCAACACCAGTTCACGTATGTGCCAGAAAGTTGACGCCTTTTAACGTTACTTTGGTAAAACAAAAAAATTCTGACGATGTTGAATCAACTGGCCTGGAAACGAAACCCAAACCTTCTCTCCCAGGTGACCTTCTGACAAGGGACAGGAGTGAGAGGTCAATAAACGATAAAATAGGCAACTAGTTTGGAGGCTATTACCGCGTGACCCTGACTTTAATTTTTTAATTAATTAAAACATTTTTACTCAAGTTCAACTTTTAACGACGAGAAACACATACGAACAATCACCAAATTGTTCGTATTTTACTAAATTAGTAAATTACCGGAAACTTCGCTCATCGTTTTTATGCCCCAGGTTAGCCTAAGTTAATTGTGAACTTGACACCATAAGCACTTCCGACATTCATTGACCATTATCAAGCGTCATTATAGAAGTTTAGACAAATAAATATAAAACTTTCCTTACACATAAACAAAGAAAAAAAAATTGCATTCATTCAATGTTTACGTTTTTTTTTGTCAACGAAATTCAGAATAATTTCAATTTAATAGTCCACTCAGTTTCAAAATAATGTTGTAGCGCATTTTCTATAATAACTGCAAGGTCACTAACTGCATCTCTCTGTCTGATGTCGCGTTATACGAGAAGGATTAACTCTGTAGGAAGCGCAATACACCTAACATTACAGCAGCAATTAAAAATGAGCACAAAAAATAAACAAACAAATAAAAAAAGCATATGTCGTTACCTCACGGATGAGAAGACTTGAATTATAGGGCTTAAAGACGGGTTCATTATCATTCACGTCTAAAACTAAGATTATCATGGATTGAGTAATCTGCAACGAGAGAAACCAAAGTCCTTAAATCCCATGTCATACTTTACTGTATATCACTTTACAGGATACGTGTGAAAAGTGACCAACTTACGTAATAACCATCTCCCATTTTCCCATCCGTTAGTGTTAATATCATAGTGTACTCGTCTTTAATCTGTAAATACACACACAAAAAAACACAGCGTTAACTCTGTAAAAAGAAAACAAGATAATGTCAATAATAAATAACAATCTGTTGCTGGGTTTATTTCAGTTAAGACTGTTGGTGGAATAATGGCGGAAATCTCTGGTTTTTTTAATGTAACATTTTTAAAGGTTGCAGCTACTATTTATTAAAAAAAAGATAAGGGTTGCAATATGTTGGTGAACAAGACGAGAAATGTTTCTTTGTTTCGGGGGCTAACAAGAGCTTAGTCTAAAAATTAAACTTCATTTGCGGTTATCGTGACGTTCGAATGTGATTTTCTTAATGCACAAAAACTCTTCGTGCACTCTCCTCGGGGCTAATAATCTTCTGAGGTTAAATGGTCCTTAATATATCAAATCAAATAATCAAATGCAATCTGCGAGTTTTTCCAAAAATATCATGCACAAACTAACTCAGATATGCATTAAACGAAAAAAAAAGCAACGGAACCAACATTGTGAACAGCTAAGAATGGCAAGTGAGCAGCAATTATGGCGAAAACATTCACGTGGCTATCGTGAGTCTGGGAATTAAACCCGCGTCTTTGGATTAATCCTATGCTAACTCGACCCTATCGTAATCGCTGCTAACTTGCCGTATGAATTAACGCCCGTCAACAATTAAAGCCCGTCTACAAGCCCGTCTACGTCAGTAGTTGAGATTTGGAGTTCAGTCACCTCCTGGCATCAATTTGTTGTATACTGACGTTAATTCCTATGGCAAGTTATCAGCCATTATGATGGCGTCAAGTTAGCATAATGGTCTAATGCATTGATGGCCCTGCAAGCCGAAAACCCGGGTTCAATCTCAGAATTCACGATAGCAAGTGAATGTTTTGGCCGTAATTGCTGCTCACTTGCCTTTTTTTACAGTTGGCGTCATTGTGTTTCTTCATTCAACACGAATATTTTCTGATATTTCCGTTTCTTTATCAAATAAACACCGACTTCCGGCCGTGCTAATTACATGAATTCAAACGCAGAATTCAATTAAGTTGTGCTTCCAATTTTTTTTTTTTAGTTAGGGGTCGTGGTGCCCATTGTGATTGCGTAACGCAGCATCGTATGGCGGTCACTTGGCTTCCTTGATTAAGTTGTTCTAATGAGCGACAATACCTTACAGCTCACTTGATTGTACCATTCCTGTTGCACCAAATAGCACTATTACTAAACAGAAATGTTTTATACTCATGGCGAGAAAAGTGTCACTTGCAATACAGTCAGGCTTCTTCCAAAAGAGCAATCCAATGGACAAAATACTAAATGTTCCTAATAGTCTGAAATGTCAATTTAGTTGATACATGCTCGACGTCAGTAACGGGTTTTAAATTGAACCCAAAAGTTAACATTTTGTATAAATTGCGTAACAAAAAAGCCTTAAGCAATTCATTTCAAGAGGTGTTTTTGTATTTAGGAGTGACAAAAAAAGGTCAAGAGTATGGGCGTATTTAAACAGTGCAATTTTACCACGATATTTAGTATACTGTTATCGCAATACTTTTCGTATGCTATGATTTACGCAGATTAATAAAAACGAGAACAATTAGCTTATTTGTTCGGTATTTGAGCTAACACGTAAGTCGATTAATAGTTGATAATAATAGTCGATTAATCAATAGTATCTAAGTCATTAGATAATGTTTTAAAAAATTACAATTGTATTGTTGTAGATAGAGGCCTTAATTTGTGTAACTTCTCGTCATGCGTCTGACATACAGTATTAAAGTAGGCCCACTGACTAATCACTAAGCAACTAGATTGTGAAAAATATAGCAATAGTATAATAGCAAATATCGCAAAGTACCGTATCGCGATAATCGTATAGTCGAAATGTAATTATCACCCATCCTTACATCTCCTTTTACCAGCCTAGGTAATCACGAAACTGTTTTTCTTCTTCTTAAAAATGGCAACTATAAAAAAGTTGAGTACGTTTGTTAATTACGCCATGTGGATTCGTGACGGCGGATTGATTCACTTGATGGAACCGTTTGGAAATGGAAATGAGTGATTCATTCTCATTAATCGACAACCGTTAAGTTTTTTACACATCAACTCTCTAAAGGTCTATTAAGACGAGCATCTGCTCCATTTGAGTACCAAAGAGAAACTTATCATTAGCGATTGCTAACAAGAACGGAAGGGGAGGTTCACTGACCTGCCCACCAACACGCAACATTTTGGCGCCAACGTTAAGTGATGTGTCTTTTGTAGCCCTTTATTGAAAACGGTAGCTTAAGTTGATTTAATTTGTCTGTAAGTCCGTCAGGAAGCAATGAAAAAATACGCACCCACTTTAGTTAAAAACGAAATTTGGAGTACAAAATTGAAAACATCTAATGAACACGGCTTTAGCTGCGAATTGTTGTTTCTTTCCGCAAAATGGGCACCATGCTCGACTTACACCGAAAAGACCACACCTTTATACTCAGTAATTATATAAATCAAAGCTTTACTCGTTTACGAATGGTCGCCAACAAGCAATCCACACATCTGCAATAGAAGTACTATATATATCACTTAGAGGAATGCTTTCATTCCCGTTATGCCCTTTATTAGGCCAACGACGTCAACCTTCGTGAATCGTCCGACTCTTACGAAACACGAACGACTTCTCGTTAGGATTCGGAGCTTTTATGCTTAACTTCGTTAATGGGCAGCGTAAAATTAGTACAAAATACCAATGATGACACAAACGAAATTGCAGGTACGATGACGGAATGCGTTGGAGAGTAGCATCGTAACGCCAAATAAAGGAAAACATCGTAAACATAGTTAACATTGAAAACTAAAACTAGTAAATGGAAATTACTTCGAAAATCGAAATCGTAAATCAAAATTATTTCGGAGAATCGTTTTGTGGGAAGAAAACAAAAAATTAAATCTGGAAAAGAATTTCGTGCAAAAACACAAATTATCGATTTCATAGAAGAACTATTTGAATTTAATAGTCAGGGGGCTGGGTGATGGCAGAGCCAGCTTGTCGTTCCTATCGGAAGTAAATCTGACTGATAAGTAACGCAGAGACCCTGCAAAAGCCCTTGTGACAAACTGTCCGTTTAGCAACCAAGAGGTCCATCCATCAATGGAAGAGTCCTCTGATCAATGGAAGTTTCCCTCCCCATTCCTTTGTCTAAAGTCGACAAATTAACTAAACAAGAAACAAAAGCATTAGAGCTCGTATCCCCATGGACCTCACAGCTGTGAAGGCACACAAATAAAAGCAGATTAAAGTTCGCTCGAACGAACCGAACTATAATTTGAACTCCAACTCCAGGGAACAAGGATTGGGACGAGCCAACCTCCACGCACATTTATACATGCACCCGACTAATTTTTGGATAAAAAATTTAGAAATATCACATATTAAAAATACGCACATAAAATATGCATATTGACACTCATATGAAACAAAACTAAAATATAAACCCACAAACACACAAAAACGCCAAACACAACAGAAAGCCTACAAATTTGATAAATTAGAAAGACACACGCAAAATAGATGCATAGCCACTCACACAATGCAGATTTAAAACAAACCAACAAGCTGAAACTTCTTTTACACGTATTAGTGCGATGCTGGAGGCTTACATGTCTTTTTCTTGTATCTGTTTCTTTAAAGCTGTAAGTTTTTTTTTTAAGGTATCCATATTTTATACGCTTAAGCGTTTCTTTAATACTAATATCTGTTGTTTTTTCTTGGAGATATTTCCGGTAAATTAAATAACTAGAATTTTTATGAGATAATTGAGATGAATGCTTGTTGAGATAAATCAGTCATATTAAAATGGCGTTCAAAAGGTCCTGGTTCTTTTTAATAGCTATAAACCTTGAAAATAGGTTCATTGGTTCAATCTAAGTGAGGGGAAAGAGTGCCAACAGCAACAAATGGCCATGCCATGGATCCCAAACGGTTCGATTGTTGTCATAAAATTTTAAATACAGAGAAATAGCTACGACACGAACCCAAAAACAGAATTTCGTTGGTGTTTGTCAATTCTGGAAGAAGCTATAAGATGTCAGCGTTTGACGTTTAACATGGAAGTTCATGATAAGGTTACATAATGATCGGAACGTTGACGAGGTTTAGATGCTTCGGGAGCGGGAGATTGCCCACTCGCTCCTCCACCCCTCCCCCCCCCCCGGGCCACTAACTATGAATGGTTTTCCGAAAGCTTATTTTTAAATTTAAAAACCGGTGAATTTCACTCTCGATTCGATACTGAGTTAATATTTTCCACACCAGAAGGCTGAATGAATGTGTCGAGAAAGATATATTCACTAACCTTACCCAACACTGATGTTTATTCGTTATTCACTTGATTTGCATTGTTAACGCTAGCGATATGACACGTTTTAACAGCCAATAATTGAACTTGATGGGCTGATATAAAGTAAAGTAAATTTGCTAGTTGTTAAAGTGATGAAGCGAAGCAAAACAAAAATGGACACCAAAGGGAAATAGTGGAACCATATTCCTTTTACTGGGCCTTTAGACGTTATGGATGCCAGTGGACGATCACCACATTTTTGTTCGTTTACCTTTATTGAAGTAATCTAGGGTTATTAGCATTATTATTTCTCTTGTGTGTCCTCTACTTCCGGCGTCTCCTCCACTCTTGGTTGGCCATCAACTTGGCCTTGAAGACAAAGACAGAAGGAGAGCAGCGTCCTATTTCTATTGCAATTGACCTGGTCAAAAGCGCGGGAATACCCTCCATTAATCCTTTATTTCCCGTGCTCCATTTTCACTCATTTATCTTTTCCTCATCAAATTACTCATCATTTTTTCTTTATTGTGATCCTCTCTCTCTCTCCTCATTAAAAGATAGGACTGAACATTGCCTGAGCACCTTACATCTACATGTTCGCGCTCTGTGACGAGGAACTACCAACGACTTGGGTCATGAGCCTTCATTCTATTTCCTCCTACATCGCATACTGCATACCTTGCATTTCCACAAATTCTTCTCTTGATCTTGCACAAGCTTATAGTACATCCGTAATGTTGCACTAAAATATTCAGGCTTTATGACCAGATAAATAGTTTAAAGGGCAGCACTCACATATTCAGTATGCAAATATCTTGTCACATTTGCATCAGCATACTTACTGTTCCCTAAAAGAATTTTGCGTACATTTTGCGCATTAACCATAATGGGTTCGCCTTTGATGCTGTCCCAATCAATGCTTGTGACATTGATCAATGGGTGTGTGTCTAGTTTTCGTCATTATACATGCATTCTAAATATTGAGCATACATACGTTTTGAGTAGCAAACACCTCACAGTAAAAAGTTAAACCTTTTACTAGCTTATCAAATAAAAGAAACATTGTACATGTTTTTTTTTTTTAATGTAATGTTCTGCTGATTTTTACGTGACTTTTATCCAGGCACGTACTGGTGTTTCATGTTAAGATGATGTAACAACCAACACCAACCAACTGCTGAGTACATACAGTAGTGGCGTGTGACGCCGCAAGCATAATTGCAAATTCTCTGCATATTTAAGCCCGTTTGGCTTTCTGCCCAGTAGTTATATTGATTTTCAAAGATATTTAGTCCTAAATAACGTTACCAGTATAGGTTAGCTAGCTAATAACTAGCAACTAGTTCGATCTGGGATTATTAAGTGTTATAATCATAGGTACGATGTTTGTTCTTGACAAATGAGGACTTGACGTTACGAAGAGTAGGAAATTCATGCTGAGGCAAGTCGAAAAGGATGACGACTTAAATGATAGTGATGATGAATGAGTATCAATCAAATACTTTATACCAACACAAAAAAAAATATTCTATTTGGAAGTTTGCAAGCTTAAAAATCACGGTGAAGCATAGTAGACCGAATTATTAATGCTTTAAAATAAGCTCATTTCCGTGCACATATTTCATATATTTGCCAATTCGCGCTACTTTAGTCCATTTGTATAATGAAAATAACGTGCAAGTATATCATGGAGAACGTTGCTTTTTGAGTTTAGTAACATCTACAACAAAACCCACAAGGATGAAAGAACCACCTGAAACTTGGCGATCAAAGTAGTGATATCAGATCCAAAAAGGCTGCCACCAAGTTACTACATTAGTTGCCAAGCTAATCCCATCGAGTATTAGATCAAAGGTTAAATCAAAAACCTGACCATTGCCACTATCACAAACTGTTTCGCCGTATAGGTATTTATCCTCATCATCGTGAAATACCCTCAACTCTGGTTTCAGATAAAGTACCAAAGCTAGTGGCCATGCAACAACAATGCAGGAATTAAATAATTGACTTTCTTACAATGAAGTGTGACAATTATTGAACTTGGTGGACGGACCACTAGCGTGGTCTTTGATAAAATCTTTGTAAAAATTACCCAATTTGCTAACGAAAGCATATTTTAAGCCTATTTTGTAAGGTGAGGCTTACTTTTAAGTGCCCAATTTCTACACTCTGTTAGGAATTGGGCACTGCAACTCGAAAACATTTAAACAACAGCGCAGATAAAAACCGTTCAATAGAACAGACGCTAAGTTCGACAAAAAAATATCCTAGCAACAAGTTATTTCTTTGCTGCGTTTCAAACGTAAAAATATGCATGAAGCTTTTCATTCCTCTAAATTAGCACATTCGTCTAACGCCTCATAATTTTTAATGAAAAACGGCGAAATATCCCATGAATGCATTCTGCGTTGTAGTTTAATTTGTTTACGATTTCGTTGCTCAATTCTTGTTTCATATTATGAAAAATTAATTGATCGTTGAGAGCCGATAGTATATACCGTACAATTCTTGACGACTTACTGGTATGCATGAATAGAATGGACAACTATTTTATGGCCAAATCAAGCAACTGATGGGCTTAAATACCGTTCGCACCAACAGAGATTGAAGAACCTCAAACTGAACGATCAATCCTCAATTTGAATCGACGATGGTCGAGGGGTTTATACAGGGTGTACACGAAACCCGTTACACAGCCATAACTCGAGAAGTAATGAAGATAGCTTAAAGCGCTCAAAAATTGACTGACAATTCTCACGTGAACAATCCACCGCTAGCTGTTCAACTTCGTGGGGTCACCCCAAGTGGGGTTCAGGGGATCAAAGGGGCGTTTCTTAGAAATTCTTAAATGGGAAGGGGGGGGGGGGATCAAGTGATACATCATTTAAAAGGTATTGTCAAACCAAGCAACTTCTGTAGGAAAAGCTTTTTGATATTGTCAACAAGTGAACGAGTGTGGGTGGGGGGAGCAGGCAAACAAAAAACGGTCAATATTGGAGTGGACAATTTTTGTACACCATCCAATTAGATGCACGTTTTAGTTTTCTCATAATTCATTGTGCAGATGAAAATAAGAAAATTATACGAGTTTCGATGTGGCTTCCGACCCACCAAGAGGGACAGCATGTTTTTATGACCCATCAGGGTTAAACACAAAACAAGGAGCGCTTGAGTTACGTCTCGAGTTATGGCCGCGTTTCGTGATACGTCAATAGGAGGTTCAGGTTGAAACGATATTTTGGAGACAAAATATTGTCGGCGGCAACAACGGAACATCAAATCACGTGATATCTCTAGTTTAACTTGATGCATTCTGATCTACCGTGAAGTGGAATTAGAATGGCAACGAGATTCGAATTAAACTACAAAGATTTGAGAAAGTTATTATTTTGACATATATCGCTACTTCTCGCTTTTTATGTGTCTAGGATGTTTAAAAGACCAATATAAGAAAATCTAAAGCAGTGGAATTTTTCTTTCAACAGGGCACACCTCGTCTTACACCAAATAGGGATTCATCACCGTAGTTGGCTTGCAACACAAGTTCAAGTTTCACTGTAACCTTGTTTTCTATTGAAGTTTACCCTGCATGGAAAATGGACAGAATGATGATAGTATCATCCTAGTAGCACACCAAACATTATGATTTCAGACATTGTCTCAGCAATATTAGGCAAGATTTGTATTGGACCGAACGGATGCCGGATAAGTCCATGTTGTGCGAAAAGTCTGTAAAGATATACATTTCTTAAATCATTAAAGACAGGAAAGCCAAAGGCTCACAAGAAAGTTGTTTCTTAAATCAAGTAGCTTCGTCAGTTTTTTTTAGTCCAGTGACACAACTTTAAGATTTAAGCCTCTACTCTAAACTAGCAAATTTTATTTTAAATTTTATTACAAACAAGAACGTCAAGTGTGCCCTACAAAAGGGGGTTATATGATTGAATTTTCACTTGTTAAAATGAACACGGATAAAAATTGATGATTTTTAATGGAAATAATAAAATGTACAATTGAGAAAATTCCATCTGTTTAGGTGCTGTTGTGATTTCCGTTTTAAATATACGATTGGTAAAGCACAACAGCACCTAACAGATGGAATTTTCTCAATTGTACATTTATTATTTCAATTAAAAATCATCAATTTTTACCGTGTTCATTTTAACAAGCGAAAATTCAATCATATAACCCCCTTTTTTACGGCACCCTTGACGTTTTTGTTTGTAATCCGTGTACCTTTTTTACAGCTATGGCGTCGCGCTACAAAGCTTTATGCATGCAGTCAATTGTTGCTGGCCACTTTGAAACAATTAATTCAACTCAGTTCTGAAAGCCTGCATCTGCGAAATAAATACGCCATTCTATCGTTTCTAGCTGCCAAATTAACAACGTGGTTTAGTTTGGTTTAAATCTATATCGTTTAGCTGAAACACGGCTTCTTTCACACATATATTTATTAGAGCCGTGGCCGTGGCCGTGGCTTCTTTCACGATTATTTATTGAGGCTTCTTTCAAAAAAAGGGTTTAACGAGCGTTAACCACTCCTGGTCATCTGCCCGAAGCCCTAAGGCCCTATGTCTTCTTTCATTTCGCCCTTCAACAATCAGCTTTTTAGCAAAGACATAACAGGTGCACGAAGAATGATATGCAGTTTGCTGAGTGGCATTGTTTCTTAATTACAATGGTTAAAACAATGTTAAACAATCAAAATGATCGTTCAGGGACCTGTAACTCCGGAATGGCTCGACCAATCGAAAAAGTGGTTTCTGTGAGGATGAAGCCCAGGGAAACTTCTGGCCTGGATCATGTTTCAGAGTAGATAGGTGCAGTAGTTTTTTCTGAAACCGTGTCACACAAGAACAAGAACCAGAACAACAAGTTTTCAAATTTCCGTGTGGTTCCGTACGTTTACTCTTGCACGGAATTGCATAAAAGTTGGTATAAAGTTGGGAAAACTTGCTGTCTACTATCTGGCCAAGTTTGGTCAAAATATATTGAATAGAAACGGAGAAATAAATAGTTTTAGTTTTGCTGGAGAGAGTACTTTAATCATGTATATGATAACCAAACTGTCCTAGATTTTATGACAATATGATAAGTTAACATTTTGTTTTCGTAACCCTTCTATTAGGAAACAAAGAAATGTCACGTATACTAAAACAAATGCAAAAACCTACACTAATTATTTTTTGAATAGGTTGAGACTGGTGGAATCAAGTTTTTTTTTTAGGTAGGTCCACAAGTCTTCTGTATTACACACAACTCTTGTCATTCTCTTTAGCCCGCCCATTATATCAAATAAGACTTAATTTCTCTGTTGTCCTTTTTTGGTTGCTAATTCGGGCTGCTGCCTTAATTTTTTTAGTTTCTTTCAAGCTTTTTTTTTTTTTTTTGCAAGAGTAGTATAAAATATTTACTGCATTTTGTCAATTTTCCGTGGCATTTATTACAATATGACAAATTTAAGACATTTTGATAAATTTTACAATAAAATGTACAAAGACAAGTTTACGACATTTTGGTAAAATCCATGTGAGCCTTGTATTTACTTTCCGTAGGTTTGCTGCAGTTCATAATAAAGTATATGCTAAAAGACCAATCTTATTCCTTTTCGTAATCATCGAGGAACGTGATTAAAACATTAGCGTTGGTATTGACTCGGTGTACTCGTTAGGGCTGTAGGTGTTCATCATCTGGGATTAAAACATTGACACAATGTTACTAACCTAAACCAGTTGTGATAGTCCACCTACCTCAATTACACAACATTAACATCATTAAAATAATCACGTAATGCAAATAAAAACTGACAATAATCATTCAGAAATTCAAAGTATAATAATCAAACAATAAAAGACAACATCTGTTCCTTGGACAAGAAAGCGCACGGCTTCGACAACCTCAATTCGTATATTGATTAGTATTAAAAAAAGCTTAAGCGTATAAAACAGACGGAAGTGTACAAAAAAACTGAATGCTTTAAAGGAACAGATACAAGAAAAAGACATGTAAGCCATCAGCGATGCACTAATACGTATAAAAGAAGCTCCATCAACCCAAAAATGAGGACTTTTAAATATTTTTAGGGATTGGCCTTTAATCCCTAATATGTCATTTTCGGAAAGCCACAAATTGTGTTTCCCTGTCTTTTCAGAGGGCCCCTAACAGATGGGACCCGGGTTGGACGTTTAGCATGGAAGTTCATGCTGAGACTTACATAAAGACGGTCCATAATTAGTTTATGTTCTCTATTCACACGCCAGAAACCTATAAGATTTCTGCCCAGTGCTCCGGTACTCCACTTAATGATTTCTACCTAGTGCTTTACAATAATAAATGCTCTGCCAACAAGAATACTGCAGTCATATTAAAGCCGCGTTCAAAAGGGCCTGGTCGTTGTTAATACCAACATTTAAGTTATACAAATTGAAAATCGGTTCATTGGTTCGATCTCAAGGTGGGGGCAAACATTCCCAACAACAAGAACAATAACAACAATGGCCATACTGTGGATGCCGAACGGTTCGATTGTTATCATTTAAATTTTTAATGCAGTGAAATAGTTACGACAATACCCCCAAATACCGGATTTCGTTGGTCTGCGTCAATTCTGCGAGACACTATACGATTTCAAAGTTTGACGTTTAACATGGAAATCCATGCTGAGGCTTACGTAAAGACCGCGATAATCTTCATCATTTCCCAAGAGAGAAGAAACGTGGATAAAAGCACCGATGCTATGGTTAAAAGGGAGATGGTGTGTCAACACCATCTCTGGACGACACGGACAATTTGCATTTCTTGATAAATCAAAAACGTGTTGTGAACGTAATGAGATGCGCATTTCTATCACTAGATGCATGTCACCCTGAAAGCACGGTTTCGGTCACCAACTGATTTACCTCAAGATACGTGACAAACTCAGAAATGGGCAACACGTTACTTCAAATTTCTCACACCTCCTCGTCTACACTACATTCAAAAGAAAACAAAACACAATAACTGTATAATTCTCCAGTTGGGCACATTTTATGCTCCAGCAAAGTTCATGAAGAAGGTTCGACGAACATTCATGGAGTTGAAAGATTTACTGATATTCTAAAATTCGCAATATTTTATAAGGATTAACAAATCAAACAATTTATAGTGTTAAACGTAGCTTAGTCAAGCATACTAGCACTCCACCACCCCCTCCCTCCCCCATATCACCTTTATGTACTAAAGCGTCATTTTCCACCATTAGTCGCCTTTTAAAGCTTTCCCACCGTTCTTTCGTTTGTTGACGTAACTCATGCAAGGCCGCGTTAATGGCCTCCGCCTCCAACTCAAACGGATTTTTCTCCCAGAATTGTTGTCGGCTCGAGAAAAGAAATTAAGAGGGGGGGGGGGGGTGAGTATAATTCGAATGCACACAATGTAAGGTAACTGGGAAAACCTTGCACCAAATTGTTGGCGAGACGTAATGGAATTCTGGCACTATTGTCAAGATCGTGGTAAATTGACACGACATTAAGGTTTTTAGACAGCAAATGGTGTATGCTTTTTTTCGTGCCTTGCAGTCATCAGCAGCAACGCTATACCAGGAGCGGTATAAAGAAAGGCCCGTAAGGTTCGACGGAATGCCCATGATAATATTATCGCATGTTCCATCTCACATTGTGAGTCACGATCCCATGCGGCCAATTGGTCGTTACTATTTTCTACGACAACCCACGTTAAAAAAATATGCTGAATATGTTTTAATCTAATAAATGGGTACGAAATATATTCCTCGTGCTACAATTAGTCCAGGCATGCAGCAACTCCGCGTCGTATAGCGCTGAACAAACTCGAAGTGGGGATAGAGAGGGTTTCCTCAAGCCAAGGGCGACTGTGGTAGTGGAAATCAAGAGTCCAGCCTCATGGCTCAACACCAGTTCACCTGTGTGCCGTAAAGTTGACGCCTTTTAGCGTTTCTTTGGTAAAATAAGATTCTGGCGATGTTGAATCAAGTGGTCTGGAGCCGGTAATCGAACACCATAGCTTCTCTGCTAGACGACTTTGCAACAAAGAATGGAACATGACGTAACAGACACAGTATATGGACAGTCCTTCATTTTATAAACACCTCATGGCCTAGGAAGAATTCTGCTTCGGGGCTTAAGACCTTGTTCATGTGACTTTTCAGTGTCCTGGCAATTTTTCTCTCTGCTCTATTCTCTCATCTTGCCAGTACGCACATCCCCCCTCCCCCTCGAAGATCCAGAATCGAATGACGAAAGCCTCCTTAAGCTCCCGGATTTAAATTCAAAGTATTGAAATTAGAGCGCGTATGGATTGAAATGTGGCGGCTTTTTTCAAATTATCTTTATTTGTTTGTACAGTATCTTGCTATTTCCTAGTATTTCCTAGAAAAATTGTTTCTCCATTCCACGATAACCTAAGCAGTTGAAAAGGACGTTAAATCGACTGTTTCATTTTTTTCCGTTTATTAAGTTTTGGACAAAACTGAGCAAAAGGTATCACCATTTTTTTTTCACCTTTCTGCTTTAAAAAAAAAATCTTCTCTGGCAGAAATTGGAGTAAGTTATGGCTTGAAATGTGGAAGGATAGTTTTTTTTTCTAAAATAGTTCGGTACAAAATCGAGCAAAATTTTTTAATCGATTTTTATTTTAACTTGATAGCCGTTTTATTTTATTTTATAATCTGCTCGCAACTGACACGTTTAAATCACCTTTAACAAAGCTTTGTTTGAATTTATCTGCAGAAATTATCTGCAGTTACCAAATATTAGTATAAGTATTAGTTACCGTAAAATCTATTTTGAGACTTAATGCAGTTTGTCGGTAACAAAAACATGCTTTAAAAACAATGCTTTACACAGAGCTTGACCTATTTTCGTCCATTTGCTTACAGCATCTTCTACTACCACCAAGTCTGAAACAATTCCTAATCCGCACCGAGATGTACAGTAGGACTTGGTGATGAAAGAATCAGCAGGTGTTTTCGGAATTTTTATTAAGCTTGTCATTCCCCTCCAGTCAAACGTTCAAAATAGTCAGCGATTCTCTTTTTAACCTGACCGGCCTACAGAGATGGACTAGAGACCCACAAAAGAAATTCGCCACAGAATGGACATATGTGTCATATCCCACCATGCATCTGTCGGCAGTACAAGTTAGGTCACCGAAGACATCATCTCTTGTCGCCTGGAAGACACTTCCGGTTTCAACCGCGTCATTCTAGATCTCCAGCCATGCAAGATAAAGAACTTCCTGTTCAAGACTGCGTCAAACCACACGCGAATTATGGAACCACTCAGAATAAGAAAATGATTCCTGCAAAACTAGTATTGAAGCACAAACGGTTGCTAGAAAAAAATATGACCTTGCTCAATCGATAGTGACATTTTCCCCTTGAGCGGTGTTTCCCGAAACCATCAACCATTTAATGCTTTCGTCAAAACTGTCGAAATATGGTTAAAACGACACACCCTCTCACTATTTTCGTGCTTTCCACGCGTATATAACTTTTGCAATATTTACATAGGTTCAAATGAATGTTATACCGTCTCCTACGAGAGAAAAAAAAAAACAGGAAAATGAACGTGTTTACAGCATTTACGTATGTTTGCACTAATCTTTCAAAACTGAGTCATACAGAAAAGCAAACATGGAGGCAGGTACCTTTTTGTTCTTACTCTGAAATTTTTATTTCAAGTGAAGCTTTAATTTTTTTAACGATATTTGCGCTGAAAAATTATATTTGACGTCAAAAAAGTTACTTAACATATGCTCGAAGGGTTTGGTGATGGCAATAAGAAATATTTATTAGCTAGGCCCAAAAGTAAATCCTTTTGCTTTCTAGAAGATAATAATTTCGATTTTAACTCAAAAGAGGATATAGCTAGTAATGTGGCACCCAACCACCCGATAAAGCAGTCCGGCCAGGTCGTCTTATTTTTATAAATTATTGCGTAACAAAAATATTGAAACAGTTGGTTGGTTTTGACTGGCTGCTTTGCAGAACACATTATTATACATATAGGTTATACTGACAAACTATATATATATGTATATATCCGGAATGAGAATCGAACCTAGGAAATTGTGCAAACTAACTACATGTACTAAATGTCGCTCAGTCTGACAAACTTCCTGGCCTCAAGCCCCAGCCAAGCTAAGAATGTTCAACATATTTCAGTGGTAGATCTGAAGGTCAAAAACAACGAAGGGAAAAATTCCAACTGACTGTTTTTTCTCTAAAGATTTTTTTCCCAAATATCAATTTAAGTGCCGATGAGGGTCGTGTGAGAGGCTATTAGGCTCCTTCAGCAGCTATGGGAACCATTCTGAACGATTTATTGACTCCTACGATGGTCACAAAATTGGTGACTTGAATCTTTAGGTTTGCCCCGCCTTCCTGTTACTCGACTACTTTGTTTCTAAAGCAACCAGTAAAGTTGAAATTTGAGCCAGCTGAACTATAACCACATTAGTTTGCTGCCCTTCTCTTGCTTCTCATCACAAGCAACAGCACCAACATAAAGATACTTGCCTCTTATTGCAAGCAATAGCATAAACATGGAGATACTTGCCTCTTATTCCAAGCAACGTGGAGAAACTTGCCTCTCATTGCAAGCAATAGCATCAACATGGAAATATACTAGCCTCTTATTGCAAGCAATAGCACCAACATGGTGATACTTACCTCTTATTGCAGACAACAGCATCAACATGGAGATACTTGCCTCTTACTGCAAGCAATAGCATCAACATGGACGTACTTGTCTCTTATTGCAATCAGTAGCACCAACATGAAGATACTTGCTTCTCATTGCAAGCAATAGCGCCAACATGGGAGATACATGCCTCTCATCGCAAGCAATAGCATCAGACATTTTTCTCTTATCGCAAGCAATAGCATCAACACGGAGATGCTTGTCTCTAAGTGCAAGTGATAGCATTAACAAGGTGATACTTGCCTTTTTTTTGAAGCAATAACATCAACACTGAGATACTTGAGATAGACATGCCAACAACTTGACGGGAGAGGCGAAATTAGAGAACAAAAGTGGAAAAACTTTGGGAACTTGAGCGTGTAATGGGTGTCTATTCTACAGTTTTTTATATTTATAGTATGCTTTATGGTTCTTTTCTAATTTTCTTAATAAAATTTGGAAGAAACTAGAGGGTTAACCAGTGAAAAGATTTCATGATGTTTTATTATTATTATCATTATCATTATTATTATTATTAATGTTTAATAACGTCAAACTATTCTTTGCAGGAGCAAGTAAATGAACGCAAAACTAAAGTGGTTTAGATGTTCTCATGCTGTAACAGTTTTACCATGATGGGCATAAAGTGGGGCCCGTAGGGCTCAATGGTGTGTCCACGATATTATTACCGTGTTTTCCATTTCTCGTTCTGGGGTCGCGAACCCACGCAGCCATTTGTGGAATGACAGGTCGACACTGTTTTGTGGGATATCCCACGTTATGCATACGCTGTATATATTTTAACCTAATAAATAGCTGCAAAAAATATCACTCGTACTACGATTAGTCCTAGCACGCAGTAAATTCGAATGAATCAGCATTGCTTGCCCTTGTAGTGAGAAGAAGACGGCTTCTCCAAGCCAAGGCCGAGTGGGGTAGAAATTAAGCGTCTCACCTCCTGGCTCAATGCCCATTCACGTGTGTGCCGGAAAATTGACAGCTTTTAGCAGAGCTTTGGTAAAATAAGATTTTGGCGATGTTGAATCAACTGGCTTGAAGCCAGGAAACGAAACCCACAGCTTCTCTCCCAGACGACCTTGTGACAAGAGATGGAATATGAAATAGCAACAGTTACAGCACGAACACTCCCACGACTTACTGATTTTATTGATTAAGGTTAACGGTAGGCTACAGTTTTTTTTTTTACTTTGCAGCAGAATATAAGGCTTATTAAAGTGATGCAGCACAGCAGAGTTCCCTGCTATTAATTTCTTAATAGAAACAACTCACTTTATAAAATGCTGTTTTGTGTTACAGGAGAAGCACTCATTCGTGACGTATTTGAAGTACCTATTCTAACAGAGAGGAGAATGTCCAGATGCGTTCCACTAATGGTGGATGCGTAGCTCTGATGACCTCAGCTGCTCCTATTGCATGTCAAACTGTCAAAAATAAACGGAATTGCTACGTAAGAGATAGCACAAGCTACAAGCTCCGGTTTTATTCGACCGTGAATCTAACCGTGCTACTGGATTATTTATCTCAGAGTTGAATCTGATCGTAAGAATGGATTATTTATCTCAATGGAGTTG
>JAHWFP010165174.1:12847-52001 GCA_023313725.1 Lithobius niger | reverse complement strand
GGATTATTTATCTCAATGGAGATGCGCGACTTTGAATCTACTTGTACAACTGAATTATTTATCTCAGCGTCGTCGTGCGACCGTGACTCTAATCGCACGGCTGGATTATTTAACTTGTTGAAGTTGGGAGACCTCGAATCTAATCGTAAGACTGGATTAATCAAGTCGTATGACCTTTTCTCTAATCGTACGACTGGATTATTATTATTTATCTCAGAGGAGCCATATGACCGTGAATCTAATAATTGTATGACTGCATTATTTATCTCAATGGAGTTTTACGACCTTGAGTGTCATCATACCACTGATTATTCACGTAAATGAAGTCAGATGGTTGAACTACTGGATTATTTATCTTAAGGTGGAGTCGTTCAAAATGTACAGCTTAGCCATTCCACAGCGAGTACAACCAAAAGAAAAAAGGTCAGTTGGAATAACTGTTTCTTTGGCAGAGAGTTCATTAGCAAATATTATAAACATGAAATTTCTTACCTCCCTATCAAGCTCCCTCCTGAGTACAATGTTGGCCTCCGTCGCACCAGTTGTTTCGATTTTGACCAATTCCGCGGCCGCAATGCCTTGCACACCAAACACGAGGGAGTCCCCATCGGGATCCTCACCATGTAATGTGTAGATGACACTTCCTATTATGAATACAAAACATGATTCATGAGCATTATTTCAGGAAAATAAACAAAATATAACCTAACGTAACAGGGTACTTAAGGACTCCTTACCAACTGGTGTGTCTGGACCCTCTCGCAGTTGCAACAATATTTCACTCTCTCCATTGAGGACGAATTTGGGAGGCAAGTTTCCTAAAAAATAACAATAATAACATCAGATTTAATGTTCATATTGAGAGCTTTCGAAAATTGATACTTGGGTTACTGTGTGAACCCTATCTATGTGGATCATAAGAAGCCATATGCTGTATGCAAACACCTTCATCTGGTTTAATCTTAAACGGCTGCGTATATTAGTGTCCAGATTATACTTCAGACAGTAACCAATGTGAGAGAACTAACCTATTTCGTGGAATAGGTTAGTGAGGGTGACGGGAGACAAGGGGCTATACATTGTAAACGACTCAACTAGCAAACAAGGTGAGAGTAAGAGGGAGTGTACGGTACCATTGCATTTATTTGCATTAATGCGTTTTTGTACGTGGGAAATACGAAGGTCCCGTAATTGTATAAGTTAGCTTCCGAAACCCGAGATTCAAATACGTAAGCTGGTGCGTTGTGCTCCGAACGATCCTGTCTTATTGCTGTCACGTGATTAAGCGTCAATACAAAGATCAAGCGACTCACTAAATCGGCCCTGCAAAGACGTATTCCGCGTGCCATTTTCCGGTTAGAAAGACTATTAATTCGTGAAGTATTGAAACATCTAAGTGATATTTGTAAAGCCCAACTGACCTAACATGATTTAAGGGTATATTCCTCCCGGTTGGCTTTCCTGCATGGCTCAGTTTTACAACATTACTTCAGACGTGTGTAAATATTTCGAAGGCATTCATTTTTCCTGTTTTTCCTCGTGAGAAACGGGATTGCTACATTCACGCTAACTTACGTAAATGTCGGAAAGCTATTTTAAGAAGAATGCTCCAATTTAGCGAGAAGATGTCCGTTTAACTGGTTTATTCTTGGAAGGCACACATTAATATTTAACGTGAAAATTACATTTTTTTTTGGAGTACACTTCTTCAACTGTGCAAATGTCCCCGTATTGCAATTTTAATGGTGATGTAGGCTTTTCTTTATGCTAAAAATTCCGAATCAGCCGCAGAATTAGCATGTTTTAGTAAACTGATATCTAAACAGACAAAAGGTTAAATTTTATAAATGTAGTTATGCGCACCATTTGCTGGAATTCTAGCAAAACATTTTCCCATATTTTTACATGAAAGAAAAAAAATAAATGTTATGTTTGGAGCCACGAAGACAATATTTACATATGCAAATAAGCTGCAAAAATTTGAATAAGTTTGTTTTTTTAAGTTTTCCTTCGCCTTTCAATGTTATTCCTTTTTTTTTTATATAAACATTTTATTGGCGTTCATTCGGCTACCTATATACAAAGTGTAATGATAAGCTTTTGAAAAATTGCCAAATCTAATGGTTCACTCCCAAATAAAAAAACGTCTCAGGTTTCAATGCAGACTTGAATAGTTTTGGATTTACAACTTCCCTTTTAATTCTGAAAATTATGAATTACAGTGAAAAACATAAGAAATTAAAAAAATATATTTAATAGGCAATTTGTATTTGATACGGAGAAGCCATGAGCGTGTACGCAAGCTTTGCATTATTTTAATAGGGAGAGTTGGCAACAAATGATTGGAGACTGGCAACTTCAATAATGGCCGATCAATGGTCATACGTGAACCCACACTACAGTCGGACAAGTGAAATTCTGCTCCTGATAGCGATGAGAGAACAACAAGAGCATCAATGAGAACAACTTGTCGAAAATTCAATGCTACTTCTCATTGATGCCATTGTGGTTCTCTCATCGCTATCAGGAGCGGAATTTCACTTGTCTAACTCTTCAACCACAAAATAAATGGAGTTTGTGCACGGCACTCTAGCATTTCTATCATTCAGCCGCAAGCCTGGTTTTGGAGTGCGCACAAGCAGTTTAATCTCGGCTTACCTCGCTGCATTGTTGTTGGTGGTTTCGACGGTAGATGTCACCATGCGTCAAACCATATTTTATTACTGCATTTGGATTGGTTGTCATAATGATACCCCGTCACGAGCCAGAAATACACATAATAGATTTCTTTCAATTTGTCTATCAGAGATCGAAAAACTTGTCCGCTCTTGTTTATATCTTCCATTTGAAAAGTTGCTCTTTGCCATTTTTTTCCGTTTGGTGGCCCCCCCCCCCCCCCGCCATTATTGATAGTTTGAGCGTTTAATCCTGAGTGTTTTGTTTTGCTTAAGCTGTTCACCAACTCCCAATAACCTGCTTGTTGAAACTAAGTCTTGTGACGACATTCACGGTTACATCTAAGATTTTCGAACACTAGTAAAGCAGCAGCTTTTCTGTTGAATTTCTTTATTTTTGTAGTTTAGCAGAATACCTCCAAAATTAGCTAAGTTTGGTTTACTAGACATTTTTCCGACTAAAATGTGATTTACTAAAGCCAAAGATTGTCTAATTTCAATTTATAGAATCACCTCGCTACGGCTGAGGGAAACCAACGAAATGACGTAGTGCGCCAAGTGAACCCCACAGCGAAAATCGTAAGCAAACTCGTCAGTTTGTCGTAATTTTTCGGCTAACAAAATATCACAATATTGGGCACATTACTTTAAAGGTCCGGAGTTAAGTTTAAATCAAGTTCATTTCATCGCTAGTTGCATTTTTTTTTTTACGAATTACTGCTAGCACTTTCCAGTAAGAACTTTAAAAACTTAAGACTTGTAAAGAAATAAGATTTTCAAAAAATACATAACAATTGGAGGCCAAAATACCTCATGCACACAATTCTATACACTTTAAAATTAAATATAGTCTAGAGCTTTTCCACTTCTTTAGTGCCGGCAACTCCAGTTGTTTTTAATATTATTAACTTTGTCAACAAGTCCGCTGAACATAACAAAAGTCTGTTAGCTATATGAATAAGTTGTAATCCAATGTTTAAACCGTACAATGATGAAACTTGAGTGGTTAGTTATCTCGGAAATCTGCAAGAAGAAACCTAGAGAATCCGGAGAAAAGCGATTGTCTTACCCGACTGTCCGTAGACAGCGCTGAGCTGGATGAAAAAGAGGCCCAGCAGAACGACCATCTCCTTTCTCGGCCCATGGGGGCAGCACCCTTCGATGGGGCCCCTGAAAAACAAATTAACAATTATGATAACTCATTACAAATTCTTACTGACACGCGCAAGCATTTGGATAACACTATTATATTGATGTAAACTAACTTTCTTATCAACAATTACCAGTGCACATAGTGATAAGGTGAACAACTTATTCCGTCATCACTGAGTGACAACGACCAGTATTAATTAACTAAACAAAAACCGCTTCGCAGTTTAGAAAAAAAGCATTAGAGCTCGTATCCCGAGAAATTCACAGTAGTGAAGGTGCACAAATAAAAAACAGATTAGTGTTCACTCGAACGAAACGAACTATAATTTCAAATCCAGTTCCAGGGAACAAAGAGTGTTTTTATGTATGCGTTTGTGAGTTGAGATTTTAGTTCTTTTTCATGTGATCACTGTATACATGTTCGTATTTTACATGTAAAATTTTCTAAGAGAAATAAACCGTTTTGTATGCTTGATTAGTGATGTGCATGTATGCGTGTGTATGAGCGTTGGTATATACCACAATCCTTGTTCCTTTAATTGAAGTTGAAATTACAGTTAGTTTCGTTCGAGTGAACTCTCATCTGTTATTTGTGCACCTTCACAGCTATGAATTTCTTAGGATACGAGCTTTAATGCTTTTTTATAAACGGCAAAGCCGTTTTTTGTTTAGGTAATGTGAAACAAAACCCACAAGGGTGAAAGAATCCGCCAGGTTTCACCCAATCAATATCAGAACAAAAATGGCTGCCGCCAAGTTGCTACATGGCGTAGTGTACTATCCCTAATCGAAAAGTGTTCCCCTTAGCAAGTGGTGATATCACCCCTGACAACGAACAACCGCCAAGCTTCGCATCGACTATTACATCAAAGGTTAACTGAAAAACCTGAGCATTGCTACAATTTTCGGTTAGGGTTGGTACACCATGTAATAACTTGGTGGCAGCCATTTTGTTCTGTTATCATTACTTTGATTGTGTGAAACTTTGCGGGTTCTTTCACTCTTGTAGGTTTTGTTTCAGATTACTTACCTGGATAAATTTAGTCGAAAAATATTGAATAGGAACGGAGATATTATTTATAGTTTTGCTGAGTAAGGTTTGGTTATATAAAGTTGAAACGTTTACTGATTTGATTTAATATGGAAGTCATCGCCTGAAAGCCACACGCTCCCAACAAAGCTACAAGTCACTAAAAAAAAAAAAACATGCACAGCAGCATGACAACAGCAACCATGCCTTTGCATTCAAATCAACAATAAATTGCGCAGATTTGCGGATTTATTGAAGGCATAAAGGCCCGAACCGAACCGAACCGATGCGCCCTATAACTTAATCTAAGTGGCGCGTCCATTTATTGACAATGTTCCATTATTTTATGGTTATTAGTTTGCATTGTTAGTCGTTAACTAATAAAGAGTGGGCGTGGTCTTCGGACAGTGTTGGGCTTCTGCGTCGCCACTCTGCGATTTGAGTCATAGGTGAACTCGTAGTGCTGTGGTCAGGTTGTCGGTCGACTAGAGTAAGTAGCATTAAATGGCTTATCGGAAGAATACGAACTCCTCTCCGATGAGCTTCTCGTTGGGCTAGAATGATGTAAAATGATCAGCTGAACAACATTTTCCCATAACATTTTTGGGGCAAAGGCTTAGTTTGGCCGTCAGAAATTAATGAAAGCCGCACTTTAGCACTGACGGACGTACAAGAGCCCGTTGTCTTCCATGTTCCCAGCTGATATCTTTTTCCCCGTAAACAGTTCAGATAAGTGGGTTGTTATTGTCGGTTTAGTTTTGGTTTTGTTGTTATTGTCGGTTAGGTCAGGTTATACGTACCGGCTTCTGTTTGCGTTTCACTTGTAATGAACTGGTTGGGGTTTGGCGTTTCACTTGACGGACTTTGGCCTAGTTCATGCTTTCCTGCGCGGCGCCGTCTGCCTCGAGCCTGCCTGCCGGCAACAAGATGGCGTCACAGCCTACCTCGCGTAGTGCTAACTTTGGACCTAAACCACGGCCAAACGGTGCGTTTGCCCCAAAAATGGAAGACGAAAACATTATTCAGCAGGTAATTCTTGGTCCATTAAAAAAAAACGGACGGGAGTCTGTATTTATTCTTCTGATGTTCCCATTAAATTTGTTAGTAAAGAGCGCATACCATAATGGCTTTAGCTCTGGTAAGTGCCAATAAATAAATACATAAAGAGTGATAATTATTTTCATTACAGATGGCATTTTCCCAACATACATGAAAATAGCATTACAAATCATTACCGTCTTTTTAGCTAATGCCTTCTCAATCGTCAAACCGTAGAAGGGTCATACTGGAGTTAAAAGTGGCTTGAATACCAAATTTCATTCATATCTGTCGCATGAATTATTTCATATAAGCGGAATTAATCAATAGCCTGTTTATAGCAGACAGTAGTCAGCAGAAATTAACGATCTACACGCACTTTTATCATATTAAAACAGTTTATGCACTTGATTCAAATACAACTATTGCTTGTGAGAGCACAATGATTGCCCATTCTCAACAATTTTCAAGCTGTTTCGTCGTATAGGTATTTATCCTCACTCTCGTGAAATACGCTCCGCTCTGGTTTCTGTTAAAATACCGAAGCTATTTTCAAAGGGTTTCAAAGGGTTTAACGAGCGTTAACCACTCCTGGTTATCTGCCCGAAGCCCGAAGGCCCGAAGCTATTTTGACCGCCATGCAACAGTGATGGAACTGAATAATTCCTTTCGTCAATGAAGAGTGACAATAACTGAACTTGGCAGGCAAACCACTGCCTGCGATTTGTTGGCTTTTTTTCGATTTTTGTTGTTTTTTGTTTCTGGTTGTATTCATTTGTTAGGGACCGATCATATTTATGGCCGGGGGAGGAGGCGGGGGGAGGCGGGCAGAGGAAATGAAAATGTGACCACCAAATTTTCGATGACCCACCCCCAACTTAAGATCCAAAATTAATGTGACCCCGCCCCCCGCCCCCAAAATGCGCTTTTCGTATGCCAACACCACCTATTTGCCTTACATCACTAGCACTGGTGCAATCTGGTGGCCAGTGTGTTGACTAAAACAGGAGGGAAAATCCCATTGAAATAACATGGACAGCTGTTTAAGCATAGTTTTTCGATGCAATGAATGAAAAAAAATCTAAAAGTCGACTTTTATTCAGTCACAAGGAAAAAAATGAAAAAAATGAAAAAATGTGAAGTTCAAACTTTGTGTAGAAACCATGAAAGGTGGCATGGATGCACAAACTGGAAACGAATAGCTGTGGTAGCAGAGTCGTAGCCTCTTCCCTCCCCCGGGGGGGGGGGGAAGAAGAGAGACACCATAAACCTCCCCCCACCCCCCCCCCCAAAAAAAAATTGTTCACTTTGCGTGAAAAGCTCTGAAAAACGGTTTGGATGAAAATCAAAAGCATAATATTTAACGAAGGTAGGGTCCACTAACCGACACAATGTTAGTAGTCTGGGAGGGGGGAAGTATTTGCACTACCCCTATTTCAACTAACCTGCGTATATTAGTAGCCAGTTTTATGCAATAATATCTAGGCACCTGCAATCTAATTAAGTAAAGATGACATAGAAAAACCTTGTTTTTACGGATTTGTTATCCCCCATCACTTACACTTGTCGAATGTCACGGATTGATATGACTACACGCATTTAACCTCACCATGCTACCTTACTAACTTAATTCTGTTAAAAAAATGCCCATTGGTAGATTTCCGTAGGTTTTTCAGTTTGAAGTTACCATTGCGAATATAAAAATTTTAAAAAATGACGTTTTTTTTAACAATGTTGGGTGGGAAGGGGGGCCACGGAAATGGGCCCACCTACATTCCCCCTTACTCTCTCTAACCCTACAAATTTAGTAGTTGTTTTGGGGAAATGTATGTACACAATGTTAGTAGGATATAATAAATTGGTAACTAAGTTGAGAAAAGATATCAAAACGGGTTAGGCCCATTTATACACTTAACAGTTTTTAAAGCAATTTTAGTATTCATGGAATACTGGTGCCTTATTCGTAAGACACCCTGCATTATTTTTAATTACACTGTGCAACATGTATCTCTATTGCACAATGATAAATTTTGATACTACAATATACATAATTCTGTCTAAATCTCCTTTCCAACATTTCATAAAATAAAATAAATAAATTCTGTGGTAAATTTACTTTCTAACACTTAACATGCATTCCTGCTGTGGCTAAACAACACTTCATTGGTTAATAAGCAACTGCATGGTTTAAACTAATACCACTTTGCAGGCAAAAAATAATAATTATATGCACAAGTGCCCACACACCTTCCTCCCCTTGGAAAATTGGTCGCTTAACATTGTAGTTTTAGTTTAGCAAACCGAAAATGGCGTCCACAGGCCACATGATCTTAGGCAGGCAATGAGAGGCCAGCATGTTGACCACTCATGAAGTTGAAAATTGTCCTTCATTTTTGTTGGGTGAGCGTATTTTAGTAACACAAACTTCATCTCAAATGAAACTAAATGGCGGCCATAGGAAGCTGTTGACACTAGGCTTGTGTGCTATCCGTTGCCAGTACTTGTCTCAAGCTGCAAGTTTGCATATGCAAATTAGCCTTTTGATGTTTAGAAAATTTGAAAGACATCAATCCTTACTTTCAAGTTTGTTAATGTTAACATCTTAAGTTACTGTTAACTGCTTTAAAAAAATAATAAAAAGGACGTTTGACAGTCTATGCTTACCTACAACACATGTCTCACATTTAACCCAAATACAAGAACGTTTCAAAACCCTGCCCACAATGATTTTTTTTTTTATTTCATAAAGCCAACACTAAAAAAAAACTGTTTCTGAGTAAAACTAATTAATGTAGAAGCTTGCATTACAATTCAATATAATTAAAAATAACAATTAGCTTCCCACATATTTTTACCATCCATCCCCTCCCCCCACCTTTCCAGAATTCGTGGGTATGACTTAATGCAATAAAACCAAACGGAGTATTACTGTCTATTAAGAGCATTTTTCTTGTGTTTCGGTTGGGGATGGGGGGGGGGGTTTGAGGGGGAATGGCTCAGCTTCTTTTCCCTTAAAGAGATACCAAGAAATGATTTTAAAAATAAGGAAACTTGAGGCTAACAACATAAGAATACTTCAACTTCCAAGTTTTATTTTAGTAAGTTGCTAAGCCACCTTTTTTACAGCTGGGATGTTCGCAACGTGCCCTCTATGAGTAAAGAAATGTACTAGCTGGACGAGCCTATTAAGACTCTGCAGAAGATTAGTGCTGTAGCCAATTAAGTAAGTAGCTCTCCACACCGACAGTTACCATTTTGTAAAGAATGGACACGTTGGGTTAAAAATCTTCTATGAATTGTTCCTTACATCCATCTCTTTTCGAGATTCATACAATAAGTAAGATGAACACACTGTATGTTCGTATGGCCATATCCGTAACATAGTCAGCACTTGAAAGACAGAAAAAGCCAAGAAACCAGGTGTCAAGGCTTTTCTAAGAAGTTCTTTGTAAAACGGCTATACCTTCAGTATTGGATACTAATAGCTTCAAAACCTTGCAAACACGCACATCATGAGAGAAAGCTGAGGCGTTTTTAGAAATTTTGATTCCTGAAAGTGCCATATTCGAGGTCCAAAAATTACTTTCTTCTAGTTTGGTTAGTGTGTTTTTGACCCCCCGCCCTAGAGAGGGTCCAAAAAATTCGTGACCCCCATTTTCGCCGCCTCCCCCTCGGCGATAAATAATGACCAGTCCCCTTATGTGTGTTGGTTGGTATGTTTTTTGTCAGTTTGATGTTTTTGTTCGTTACGGTGTATGTTGTATTGTGTATTGTTTTTGTTTGTGCGAGTGAACTCTAATACGTTTTTATTTGTGTACCTCCAAAACTGAATTCCATGGTGATACGAGCTTTGTTACTTAATTTGCGTGTGTTACCTCGATTCTGCATAGTCGATCTTTGTTTTCTGGGAAATCCATTTGCCCCCCCCCCCCCTTTTCGACGTAAATTATTCAATGAATATTCAACGTGTATTTTCTTCTTCATTTGTCCCGTCCTTAAGTTCTTCATTTATTTTAACTGATTGTTATAAAACGAATGGTGGAGTTCTGCTTCCCACTGTTTGCCCTCATAGCAAAGTGCCCTTTTTCGCTGACATTCGCTGGAGTGGTGGCATAAAAGAGCCTAAAAAGGCAAAAAAAAAAGGACAATAAGGGCTACGAAAGTGGTCCAAAGAGGGGCAGATACAGGGCCGTAGATGTAGCCCCCGCAAGGTGGGGGGGCCCCGCTCAAAAGGGGGCCCCAAATTCCCAAACTTGCATAAGAAATATTTAAGTTTTTAATTATCGCATTTTCAAAACGTTTAAACACACATGCTATTATCTCGAACCAAACAGAACCACTCAAAACCCCAATCAAAGCCCCACATATATTCATTTAGTTGTCAGTAGTTATTAACACTGGCTATCGCCAGTGTTAGTAAGGGTCGACCTAAGATCTCTGTGTTAAACTTTCAACTTTGAGAGCTTCTAACTCCGTCAAAATTAAAAATTTTTAAACCAAATTTGGAATCTAGCCTTGACTAGTCAAAACCTGTAAGTAACACGGACAAGCTTTGACTGTAAGGGTCTAGGTGTCAAATTTGGCCAGTAAGACGCTGCTAAGCATTAGACCCTTACTACCCGGTGAACATTTTAATCACTTAGTAAGGAAAATTGGAAATTAGCCAACAGCGAAAATCATACACTAGAAAAAAACGTAGTTCAGTAAGCCACCTTTATGCACTTACGTTAAATCGGAGTGTCATGACCCGGATTCGAACAGGCCACCCAGTTCGCCCCCAGATCACTTGCATAGTGCCTTAATCTCTCCGTCGCACTCCGATGAAACGTAAGTGCATAAAGGTGGCTTACAATTTTCCTTAATATTATTTCCAGCGATTTATGTCTATTTATTAACTCAGACAGAATGGGTGTACACGCTTACGCTTGTAGCAGGTTGTCTTGCTTGGAATCGCTGCCATGTTACCAAACCAGAAAAAAATGTCAACCTAAAGCAAAGTAGGAAACCCACACCCCCACTATCATTGAATCATCTCATGGACCTTTATAGGACGATTTCGGACAGCTGTTCGTCAAAAACCGGGTAGTAAGGGTCTAATGCTTAGCAGCGTCTTACTGGCCAAATTTAACACCTAGACCCTTACAGTCAAAGTTTGTCCGTGTTACTTACAGGTTTTGACTTTTAGACCCTTACTTTTAACTTTTAACGATACGTTTTTGTTTATTATTTTTATTAGTACGCATTAAAACAAAGTGCCAACCCCATTCTCTTCCCTCCAAAACTAAGCGGCCAGCCAATCTGACTGCAACGCCAGCTTATTCCTCTTATGAGTCATCGGAAAACCTATGTCTTGATGAGACAAATGGCCAGCAAAACTTTAAAAAGAACATTATGCCGGCCCCCAGCCTGGCCGGCTAAAAATGGTTTCTTTTTGCCTAAAACATACTTAACCTGGTAATTTTAGTGTTACATTCCTCGAATGTGATGTTTCCCTGGAGGTTTCTTCCGGTTTGTAGACGCCTGCTTGCATATCCCACCACGGATGCGCAGCGCGGTCCTCCTTTATAAAAGCGACAGCGCACACGCTATCGGCATTCATTTTACTCTCAATGTGTCAGGCGGTGACTCGAGAGGGGAGGCAGGGCGGGAGTAAGGTTTAGTATGTTTTAGACAAAAAGAAACCATTTTTAGCCGGCCAGGCTGGGGGCCGGCAAAATGTTCTTTCTTTATTGCCAAAACAACTTAACCTGATAATTTTAGCATTACCAGTTGACCTCGTCAAAGTTGGTGACGAGCACCGCCTGTACGAGCACCCCGGGATGCAAGCAGGCTTTCCCCCATGAATTCTTTATCTGCAAGAGAAAAATTCGCACTTTATTCAGAACATTTGGGCTTGACAGGAATTTGGTCTCATTCGACGGAGTTGGTGGCCCTGAAAAAGGTTCTAGCAGGGTGGAACTTGCTTCTGCTTCGTTCTGAGTGCTTAAGGGGGTTTGGCCATGGTTCTAGCTGCGACGATCAGTTCCAGCCGATGTAGTCTGGATTCATCCTTCATCCTGTCTCATAGGTAGTGAGACGTGGAGGTGGACTGGTGGCGCCAAGACGCAGCTGCCAGGATTCTTCAGTTGGGTGGCGATGTGGTGGGCCCAAGATGGAGAGATAGTTCTCACTGTGTGCGCCGTCATTCTTATGCTATTGCTCAATTCATGTTTGTCATAAGCTGCTTCGATCGTTGTCTTGATCCAGTAGTTTCTGATACTTCGTACGACAGGGACGTTGTCGTTTGGGGCGAGAAGTCCCATGGAGGAGATGGTGACGGTGGCGGTTGATGTAGGAATGTCAGATGAAAGCCGTGTTTTATTATGATAGGATTTCCGGGTTGGTGGTCAGTCTTGCCAGCTGGGAAATAAACGGCGTAGTCTGGCCCCGACAGGGAGACCAGCTAGGCACAAGGCTGCATCGTAGGTTTTATTGGTAGATGCTTCTGCCCCCGGGGGATGAGGCTCGGCTCCCTCGGTCGGGGGTGGCGGCGCCCGAAATGGCTGCTGGTTTCGCTGCTGGTAGGCGGCAGTGTCGTTCGGGTGGTAGGGGGTTGGTGACGCCGTATTTTGTGCCAATCGTCCGGGGGATGGGGGTTGGCTTGTTAATTCTTGGAGAACGGGCTGATTAAAGACGTGGCTTGCTTTTGCGGCTTTGGTTTTCTCGAAACGTCAAGGTGAGGAGCAAGTGTCGGGATTAACCCACGGAAGAGTGTTACTGACTCATGGGTCGGTTGAGTCGGTGTCGTTTGGAGATGTTTAGGTTGTTTGCGGACGACAGGGCAATGTCGCTTTGGAGAAGGGTGTTGTTGAACAGCGCTCTCGTTGCCCAGTTTATTGCGTGGTAAGTAGCGAAGTTAGCTTTTTTTTTTTGAATATCTGAGAAATCAGGGACAACAGGTTCTTGAACTCATTTGGATTGACGTCGGACGACAGCTTTTCACATAGAGCGTTAATGGCCGTGTGGAGTACATCTGCTTGAGAGGCCGCACGCAGGCTTAGTCGGAGGCATGTGTCATTTTCGTACAGTACGAAGGTTGGGACGTCAGCTCTCTTGGATATTGAAAACGAGGTCCCGAAATCCATCTTGATTTCGCTGCAAGCAAACTCACACTCCGGGTAGGTGTCAACGTTGCGGGGGTTAATGGCGCCGTCTGCGAAGGATCGGAAGAAGCTGTTTCCACGGCCAGGGCGCGGCGTAGGAGGTTCTTTGTCGAGAAGAAGGGGATCGCCTTTGCCTAGTATGGAGCCTTCGTTGCGGAGGAGACATGTTAGGAGTGTCGTTGATTGACCCAGGAGGCAGCGGGCTTGGCGTCTTCGTCTCGTGAGGCAAATCCAGGCCTGTCAATTGGCCACGGTTGATGACAGGGGCATCCGGCATTTAAGTGGGCTTGACAGGAAGCAGTCTAGAACAGTCTGTTCGACAGTCTTTAAAAGAGCTGTGAGCGACAGGGTGGATTCATCTGGGGTGTCGTCCGGGAACCTGATGCGCTTCACGGCAGCAGGGGCAGGCGACAGAGGGTGACGCGACGGCAGTGTGTCGTCCGACTTGCGCTAGGGTGTTGTAGCCTGGGAAGATGGAGCGGCACGCCTGTGCCCATCGTGGCTTGACGTGGATGCGACCCAGTCCTAGATACGGGCCTTGCGTACCGATGACGTGTAGGAAGGAGGCGGCATCGCATTGACTTGCAGGTGACGGACGATGTCATGTACGATTTCCCGTACGACACTGCGGCTGACGCTGAGGCCTTTCCGGGAGGAATTGGGCGACAGGTTGAGCGGCGAGCTGTGGTCCAGAGAGTGGGCGAGTGTCGAACGGTGGAGGTCACGTTTGGCGGCCCGGAGAGTCCTAGGCGGCTTAGAGGTCGTGTTGGAGGGACGATAAGTCCAGCGGGAGGTAGTGTGCGTTGGCCCGGGAGGGAGGGAGATTCAGGTGATGCGACAGCAGGAGCAGGCGTGAAATCGGGTGGGTGTCGTACGGGCTGGGTCGTAAGCGGCGTGCAGCCGCAAGAGATGGAAACGTCATACGACTTGATTCTTCACTTAGGAAGTGGGATTTGTTTTTAAACCATGCTGAGACGAGCAGCAGTTTGGACAGCAGCTGGTGATTTGAATTTCACTTCAGGCCTGGGATCAGCCATGGGCGAGACAAGTAGTGGGAAATGTAGATGGTTTCCAACTCGATTCTTCACTCAAAGCGTGGGTGTAGGCCACGGGTGAGACGAGCAGTAGTGTGGGCAGCAACTGAAGTCTTGATTATCGCTCGGGACGTGGGACCAGTCACAGTCGAGACAAACAGAGACCAAACGGCTTCATTCTTGGTTCACTCAAAACGTGGGTACAGGCCACTAATGAGACGAACAGCAGTGCACAGCAACAGGCGACTTGATTTTCACTCGACACGTGGGGTCAGCCACGGTCGAGACAAGCAGCAAGAGGTGCGAGCGGCTTTCGTCTTGGTTCACTCAGACGTGGTTTCTAGCCACGAGTGAGACGAGCAGCAGTAGACAGCAACAGGAGACTCGATTTTCACTCGAGACGTGGGGTTAGCCGGACGAGACTAGCAGCAAGAGGTGCGAACGGCTTCCATCTTGGTCGACTCAGACGTGGATAATTAGCCACGAAGAGACGAGCAGCAGTAGACAGCACAGGTGACCTGAGTTTCACTCGAGACGTGGGGTTAACCACGGTCGAGACAAGCAGCAGAGGTGTAATGACTTCCGTCTTGGTTCACTCAAAACGTGGGTTCTAGCCACGATTGAGCCGAGCAGCAATGGACAGCAACAGGTGACTTGATCTTCACTCGAGACGTGGGGCTAGCCACGGTCGAGACAAGCAGCAAGAAGTGGAAACGCCTTCCGTCTTGGTTCATTCAAACGTGGGTTCACGCCACGATTGAGACGAGTAGTAGTGGACAGCGACAGGTGACTTGATTTTCACTCGAGACGTGGGGTTAGTCACGGTCGAGACGAGCAGTAAAAGTTGCAAACGGCTTCCGTCTTGGTTCACTCAAACGTGGGTTCTAGCCACGAGTGAGATGAGCAGCAGAACAACAACAGGTGACTTGATTTTCACTCGAGACGTGGGGTTAGCCATGGTCGAGACAAGCAGCAAGGGGTGTAAACGGCTTCCGTCTTGGTTCTTCACTCGAAACGTGGGATCACCCACGAGTGAGACAAGCAGCAGTGGACAGCAACAGCTGGCTTGATTTTCGCTCGATGCGTGGGATAAGCCACGGTCGAGTCTTGAGTCTTGATCGAGGCGTGTGGCAGGCGGCGATGAGCCGCACGTTCTTCGAACGACTGAGACGTGTCGTCGGTTGTGTCGTCCGGCATCTGGGTGGGCTTCGGGACTGTCTACTCGACAGTCTCTAAAAGAGCTGCGAGCGACAGAGTGGCTTTGTCAGGAGTGTCGTCCGGGAACCTGATGCGTTTCTCGGCAGCAGTGGCGGGTGACAGTGGGTGGTACGACGACAGTGTGTCGTCCGTCTTGCGCTTGGGTGGCGTGGCCGGCAGGGGGGGGGGGGGGAAGCGGCACACCTGTGCCCTTCCCTTCGTGGCTTGAGGTGGATGCCAGTCCTGGGTACGGGTCTTTCGTACGGTTGAACTTGGAGGTGGCGGGCAGTGTCATGTGCGATTTCCCGTACGACACTGCGGCTGATGCAGAGGCCTGAGTCTTTGGCGACTTGAAGGTCGTGCCGGAGGGACGACAGATCCAGTTTGGCGAGCGCTGGCCCGGGAGAAGTGGAGAGTGGAGCAGCGGAACAGCGGAGCAGTGGCTATTTTCGGTGAATCATCCAATTTTCCAAACGACAGTCGGGGAACCGGGGAGCGAGGTGGCGTGGAGACACCTCTGGATGAAAATGAATACCGATAGCGTGCGCGCTGTCGCTTTTATAAGGGAGGACCTCGCTGCATTGGTAGGATATGCACGCAGGCGTCTACAAACCGGAAGAAACCTCCACGGGAACATCACATTCGAGGAATGTAATGCTAAAATTACCAGGTTAAGTTGTTTTGGCAATAAAGAAAATAACAATTTGTGTCCTTAGTTCTTACGAACCATGAACAATGATGAACAATTCTGAGCCAATCGTACCGGACGATTTCTACCCTACGGAGGTTGCTCGTTTCTGTCGAAATGCTACCCGTGAGTGGATGGTTGGCTAAACAAACCGTGCAGTTATAGTGCAAGACCGAGAAAAAATTCGCTTTACTCGCCCCCTTCCCACCGGAAAAAAAAATTAAAAATAACGAGCCAACTTTTAAAATTTTCTTTGTATAATTCATGAAAAAGGGTAATAAAATAGGCTATAGTAACAAATTGCTGGTACCGACACCATGCCGAAATTTTCTGAATTCACTTTGCATTAGCACAGGGGCCCCACATTTTTTCTTGCAGGGGGGCCCCAAAATTCTCAGCTACGGTTCTGGGCAGATATGGTTAGTCTCAAAAGGGGGGACAATGAGGAGTAAATAGAGGTTAACGGGCCCCCCCCCCCAAAAAAAAAATAAAAAATTAAACCCATAAAAAAGTAAGCTGTCGCAGCCCTCTCGGTAGCCTATGCACGTCTCTGATCCCAGCACATGTACCTTAGCCCATTGACAGATTCAATGCAGCGACCATTTGACTTGTAATGGACAGTAGTGGCGCCAGCCAATTCCAGATAGGGGGCCAATGATTCCCCGACAGGGGGGCAAAGAAAACGAACATTTTTTGTTTATATTTGTACTACTTTAGTAGGGGCCCGGCGAAACCAGCTAGGGGGTGTGGGGGAGCCTGTAAGCTCCCCCAGCGGGGCCCCGGAAGCTGAAGCATTTTACCCTATTTGAGGGCCTATTTTGGGCTTTTCGAGACACGTTTGCACCACATTGTTAAGCAAATGTGATGTTTTTCGTAAACATTTTTTAACATGAGAAGTCGTAAAAACCTAATTGTGACCAAAATTGTGGTTTTTTTTACACATTTTATTTACAAATTAAATTAACTGATGAATTATTATTTTTTTTTAATATTATTAAATTAACGTTAACTAACACTGACTAATTTAGGTTTGAAAAATATTTAACCATAGCAAGAACACACAGTTGGCCGTCATTCGTGTTGTGCATTGGGCTTTTAAAATTGGACCTTCTCCTTTTAGAAACAACTGGTAAGACATTGGCATCCCAAACGTGTCTAATAACTAAGATGCCTGTCAAATCATGGAGTTGACGGTATAACGCAGCACATCAATTTTCAGTTTAGCCACTTACTGTACACGATTTTCGCTCAGTTCATTGGTATCACGAATTCAAATAACGAAAACTTAACAACTTTTGTTTTGTACATATTTAGTTAACGTTTCTGCATTAACTAAGACGGCTCTTAAATATGGAGGTTATGAGGGACTACTCAAGCAAAACGGCAAACTCATATTTTGAGCTTTTCCTCCCCACATTTTTACGAATTTTATGTCGTCGTGTGGACTCAGTCTTCCGGCTGTTCCCCGACGACAATCTCCCCGATAGGGGGGCAAGGCTTCCGCGACGGGGGGCTCTTGCCCCCCCCTGCCCCCCCTGTGGCGCCACCACTGGTAATGGATCTCCCTGACCCCGGCTGAACTTACTCACTACCGTCGGGGTTCTTGGGGTCTCTCACAAAGGTGTAAAAAAAATGTAACGTATTCTTATATGCGTAACCTTTAAATAATATGCTGTTATGTTGGAACTATTTCCTCTGGCGGTAGTTAACGTATTTTCGCGTCGAAGTGATTTGTCGAATATACTGTATCAGCTCCATCCTAGGTATACAATCAATTTGTTGGTCATCATGAAACCGTGTGATAAAAAAAAAGACACAGACGCGCAATAGGACAGAAAGGTTCGAAGCCCCCCCCCCCCCCCCAAGCCTCCCATCTCTTACTCCATCCTTTGCCACATGATGTTCAGTTGCCCAAATTGTCAACAAACAGAAATATACTTCATTTTCGTTTGGTCTGTTGGTTCTTCCTCCAAGCGATAATGAATGGATGGGCGACTCTTTCTCCTCCTCTCCGCCCCCTACCCGACTCTTCCAATGCTTCTGAACATCGGTCAGTGCTAGTTTCCCCGCTCAAAAAACACCTGTTGTGACGTCATCGCTCTTGCTGGCTGTTGGAGAGAAGCAGACGAGCTTGCGGAGCCAAATCCCTCTCAACAAGAATTTACAGTGTTTGGGTAACGAATTTCTTCCAGTGATACTTAGGTAGGGACTGGTTATTATTTATGTCGGAGGAGGGGTAGAGGAATTTAGGGGGCATGGAGTTTTTTTTTAATCCTTGGGGGGGGGGGGGGGGTGATTAAAAAAAAACACTGACCAAACTGAAGGAACAATTCATTTTTAGACCCCAAAAATAATACTTTCAGCAGTAAAAATTTAAAAAAATTCCGTAGCTTCTGAGGGGCCTCAAACCACCACACGTAAATTTTTACAAGATTTTTACGTTATTTCAACTGTCATCTGGTCAATAGTTCTTTAAAAGTACTTTCAAAAAAAGTTTTTTTCTACCATGGGTTATTTTTATGTTTACGTCGTGAAGGGCATGGACATGCTGACTCGTACTGCCCTTACTAGTACCAACATGCACACCTTACACAAAAGGTCTTCTTCGAATGTTTTCAAGAACATACTCTAAGTCGTGGCTCGTTTTCCATTCATTTGGGGACCTGTCGATGCGAACTGCTAGTTTTTATTTCGCCCAGAGGAAATCCTCTATACTTAACCTGAAAAGGCATAAGAAAAGCATCCTTTTTTGCGGTGGGGGAGAGAATATTTTTGGACCTTGCCTGAATGATCTTTTTTTTTGTCAGGGTCTTGGTAGGGTGGGGGGGGGGGGCGAAAACAAGCGCACGATTTTTGTGTAGTTTTCTTTTCCCTCCCCCCTCCCCCCCCCCCCATACCAATAATCGGTCTCCGTCGCTTAGAAACAGTAAAAAAGTCAATGAATTCCTATTTACAGAGCACCAGCAATATCAGCAGAGGCCAGCGTCCATGGCACAAGGTCAAAGCAGGAAGGGATCATGTGTGTGCTAACACTCGATATTTTTTAAAACATACTTTGGCCCGTTTTTCCATAAATTGGAAATTTTGTCTATAGCCTACTTAGTGGCAGTGGCGTAACGAATTTCGGCTGGCCCCTACGTAGAACTCCTAAGTCGACTTACCCTCACAAACACAATTTTGACATCTGGGGCCGTCCATCTAGCATCGTCCCCCGGGCGCATGCCGATTTTGGCCGTGATCCGAGCACTTAAACATTTTACTGCATAAAAACGGCTGGACCGATTTCCATGAATCTTGTGCATAGAAATTTGAACAAAATTTATCGACCAAATGCAAATATCACCAAAATCAGTTGTTCAGTTAATACTATCCGTGTGACGCTGCGGTGGGGGGTAAAGTGTCTTGAAATAATGACTACTCTATTGTGGTTAGCAAATTAAATTATGTTACCATAAAACATGTTTGATTTTTGTTTTTTTTATTCATCATAGCGCGGATGCTACTCTTCATCAAGCAGGAACTTTTTTATAGGTGGATTTGTTATGGCTGCTCGCAGAATAGGCCGACCCCCCCTAGAGTTTTAGTGTCCGAGATTTATTTAGTGCTTTCGTCCAGGCTTCATGCTCGAACGTACTAGACGACTTCAAGAGCAGACAGGTTGCTGCAGCCAATGAAAATGATTAGTGCGTGGTTTTACATAAACGGTAAGCATTCTCATTGGCTACAGCGACCTGGCCGCGCGGCCAGGTCGCCTAGTGCGTTCGAGCCCTTCAAGTTACTTCAGCCTCAGTGTTGTTATTTTCACAGTCGTCCTCACCTTTGCTATTTACAGCACGGAGATGCTGGTGGCGACATTTACAATTTAACAACGAACAATTTCAAGTCTTTAAGCGAAAGTCGTCCGAGCTTTGGCGGTAAATACATTTTAGCTATATTATCTAATATGGATAACTAAATCCAGCATAGCCTTGAAAAATATGAACAAACCTATGAGATCTTGGCATTTGGTTCACTCCAAACCTAAAGCCTTCTCGTCATTGCCACAAAATTACCGTAGCGGCTTTTCGTTGGCTGGCTGTTGTAAATCGATGCTGTACGTCGAAAAATCTTCGTATAAAGGTTTGGACGTTCAAGGTCTTCGTTCGTCCTCTTTTAGAACATGCAACCCTTGTACGGTCCCCACATTTGTTGAAGGATATTGATTTGGTGGAATCGGTCCAGCGTCGTTTCACAAAAGGTTTGCCGGGTTTAAGAAACTTGTCTCCTGAAGCACGTTTGAGTGTTGCAAGGTTGGAAACACTTGAACTGCGAAGATTAAATTTGACCTGCTTACTTTAAAAATTTTATATGGTTTTTCTTTCTGTTGATTTGCCATTCTTCGATGGTCGTTCTGCGAGTGTAACTAGAAGTCACTCTTGGAAACTTGAGGTCCCCCAGTCTAGACTTAATTGCCATAGAGAGTTTTTTTTTTTGATTCCGGCTTGGAATGCATTGCCGGAGGAGGCTGTGTCCGCACAGACTGTGTCTGGTTTTCAACGTGTACTGAATGGTCTCCCTCTCACCAACTTTTTGAACAGGAGGCATTAGCCAACCTACTACTGTTTTTGGGACTGGTGTTAGTGGCTTCCATTTTCCCTCCACCTTCTGTGGAAAACTCTATTATTATTATTATTAATTGAATTTTTTCACCAGTACCGAACAGTGCAGTTTTCAACGCTGTCATTAGGGAGACGGCTATCCCCTCTTCAGTGTGATTCTCTGGACAAAACGTCCTGTCGTTTATACAACAAATTAAATGACATTCCTGGTGCGCTATCTGTACGCCGTTAGAAGTTCCCAGGAAGGGATAATCAGGAATGTGGTTGAAAAAGAAAGGACGGGAACTCCACTTTTTTAAATCTTTTTTTCTCTCTTTTCCTGGCTCTCCTGTCAGATCTTGCCAAACCTGTTGGGAGTCAAGTCATGTGGTAAACAAGTGCTCCGTCTGCTTCGTCCATGGCCAACTTTTAAACTTAACAGTGAGTCTGCTGAAATCCGGCAGACAGATGCAAAACAAGAGCTCCACGTTCTGTGTGGCCAACTAATGGTAGTAAACACATAAGAATTGTTATTTTACTGGACGAGAAGGCGACGCGAGCGATACAATTTCTCAAGAAACGAAAGAAGCGACTTGGTTAAGGAAATTGATTTGTAATAAATTAGTCAACAAAGATTTAATTATCGTTTTCGGGCACGCGTGTCTCACTTTGTTGATTTTTGAATGTTCAGGGGCCGGGGGGGGGGGGGGCGCCTTTTTGGCCACCCCAAAATGGAAAAGGCGAAAATCCCATTGCAACATTACAAGCAACTTGACAACTTTGGGTTAGTTTTTCTTCTGTCAAAGGTTTGTCATAGCAGTACAGTGACGAAGCTATTGGGAAGCAAGGGAACACTGCACGGGCCCCCCCGCCTATTTGCCCACCAATTTGCCTCTCTAAAATTTTAAAGCGTTAATTTTTGCCTAAATTGCGAAAAAATCACTTTTAAACTACAAATGGCTTCTTCGATTTTTACTATAATGCCTTTGAGTTTCCTTTATTCGTATCCATCAAGCAGCTCAAACGAAAGCGTGTCTCAATGAAATGTTAATTACGCATTAACCCACAGACATTAAGTTCCATGGAAGTTAGAACAGTCATGGGCTTCGCACTAGCATTCACTTAGTTTGAAGATGCTCACCACTGGGCTGTGCTTGCTCCCTTTACTCTGAGTCCCCGAGGACCTCAAACAAAGCTTACGGTTCGCTGACAGTGGACTTTCGTCTCCTTCTTGTGTCTGTCCCGTTGTTTGTTGATCGTGTGAGTAAGAAGAAAAGCACCAAAAATGTGATTAGGAACGTAAAGTCGATTGCACATTTACACACTTAAAATAAACGATTATTAAATTACGCATCGTAGTAGGCCTATTTTCATTGCTGTAACAGGATTTTTTGACCGTCAAATACGCGAAAACTGCTCTGAGAACTGTCAAACGTCGATCAGGCAAACTAATTAGAAAGAAATCAACTAAACGATACGAAGCGTGGATCGATGCCAATAAAGTGAGTAAAGTTCCAGACAAAGTTACTGTTCAGGCAAACTTATCAGAAAGAAACTTGGTTGGAAAAAACACTAAAGGGACGAAATATTTTGCATTGTACTTAGTATCAGCAACACTACATATTACAAACAAAAACGTCAAGTGTGCCTTAAAAAAAGGGGTTATATGATTGAAGTTTCATTTTACTCGTTAAAACGTACACGGATAAAAATTGGTGATTTTTAATTGAAATAATCAAATGTACAATTCAGAAAATTGTATCTGTTTAAGTGCCGTTGTGCTTTACGTAACGTATATGATTGGTAAAGCACAACAGCACTTAAACAGATGCAATTTTCTGAATTGTACATTTGATTATTTCAATTAAAAATCACCAATTTTTATCCGTGTACATTTTAACAAGTAAAATGAAACTTCAATCATATAACCCCTTTTTTTACGGCACCCTTGACGTTTTTGTTTGTAATCCGTGTACCTTTTTTACGGCTATGGCGATTGTTGCATGCACGAAGAATGCATCTGGAGTTTGCTGAGTGGCATTGTTCCCTAAATACAACGGTTAAAATAATGTAAAACAATCAAAATGATCGTTTAGGGTCCCGTAACTCCGGAATGGATGGACCAATTTAAAAGCGGTCCCTATAAGGTTGAAGCCCAGGGAAATTTCTGGCTAAGATCATGTTCAGATTTCTGAAACGGTGTCAGCCGAGAACAAGAACAAGTGAACAGTTTTCAAATTTACGTGTGGCTCCCTACGTTTACTCTTGCACGGAATTGCATAAAAGTTGGTGTAAAGTTTGGAAAAGTTGCTATCTACTATCTGGCCAAGTTTGGTCGAAATATATTGAATAGAAACGGAGAAATTCATAGTTTTAGTTTTGCTGGAGAGAGAACTTCAATCATATAAATATAGCCGTGTATGATAAATCTTAAAATATAAGCTTTTGCTTCAAATAGCTGGACGCACGGAAAAAAGCAGAACTATAGGTTTTAAAAAGTTGTCAAACATTCGCATTTCTGAAGCGCGGAAGTGCGTGGATTGAGAGACGAAAGCGAGCGATTTCCACGTAAAGTAAACATTTTCAACGCGTTTCTCGGTTTACACTCGCAATATTTCATTTGGCGCTGCTGTCACCGTCGTTGTGGCCTTACTTCCGGAGGAGTAGGCGTACAAACATGCAAACAAACAAACAGCTCGTACGTTTTGAATGATGTAAATGAAATGCAGGCGTGTTGAGGATTGTGATGAACGAACTGTGAGCAATTGAATTGCAATTAGCTTGCGTCAAAATAACAGTACATCAATTTTGTGAATCTCTGGCGATCGAATAAACTATATGTGAAGCAAGGATCGATGCCAATAGAGTAAGCGAACCGAACGATATGACTAGTTTTCTTTAAAGAACTTTGCAATGGAAGAAAAATAAAGCTGCAAGTAGAAAGTAAGTAAATATGATAGATGCCGACAGTGCGGAAACAAAAATTAAGGACAAGAGTTTCTAAAAATAGCACTTCAATTAGAAAATTGCCTAATTTTTGCTTGATACCACCCCTTCTTTGGAAAAACCGGATGTGTTCTGATCGCGCTACCATTATTGTAGACATCCTTGGCAGACGGAGCCAAAGTTCTGCTTTAGTACTGTAACGAAAAAGGACGGGCCCAAAATGTTGATTAATGATTCTTTCTAAAACCAGCCACTTAATGATGTTTTGACTGCAATTATGAACGTGAAGAGTAAGTTTCCATTAGGCCCTAACTACAGCAACGGGACATCTTCGAATGCATGGTTAGTGTTACGATAATTTCGTGGCTCGGGAAATATGGCTAAATTAGACTCGTATGGTTGGTTGATGCTGGCTTCTTTCCACCAATGTAGATGCACCATCCATGGTAAGTAATTTTCTGTTACGAGATCCGGTAGTTTGAGAGACTATGCCTTCTTTGTTACGGGAATAAGTTTGTTCTCCGAATTTTTCGGTAAAGATACGGATTTTTTTGGACAAGAGCAAAGCTAATCGTGAAGAGAGGCGTAGGCCTATTCCTTCAATTTGTTCATCGTTTCCGCCATCAAGTGAAACACGTGACACGCGTAGGTTACTATTAAACGTCGTTTTCTGTGTCAGATCGTTCAGCTATACATTCAATTCTGGTCAGTTTCCCTGAATACATATATTAGCACTAATTGAGCCAAATTCCTTGAAATCCTTTGCCCAATTTCATTCATGTACGAACTTAATCGACAAATAGGACATCGAATCGAGTTGGAAAATTTTTAAATGAACCTGACAACGACTTCAAAAGTTGTCATGAATACAGACGGACGGACAAGATGCTCCACTTTGCGCTTCACTAAAAATATGCAATTGAGAGTGAAGTGTCCTTGCCAGTGAAAATAACGTAATCATCCAGGTTTATTATATTTAAAAAGTGCCAAAAAAAAAACTTGTCGAGAATTCCCTCCAAGTAATCGGCCGTTTGAAATCGTGATATCAAAAGCCAAGCTCTTTCACCAAGCTAATCCAGCTAACTAACTAAGCAATTTTCTAGCATTTCATTAAGTTTGAAATCTAAGTTGGTGACTGTTAACTAGACAAAAAAACTTGGCGTTTGAGATCGCGACTTGAAACGGCCGAAAAAAATTACCGGAATCCTTAACAAGTTTTGTTTTGAGGAGATATAGCATCTATTTTGTTCAAATTGCTAAAATCCTTTTTTTTATTCGAAACGCCGAAAATCCAGTTTTACGATTCTTTTCCCTTTTTTTTGGCTTTAGTAGGTTTCTGTTATTAGGTTTCCGTGCGTCTTAACGTATGTCGAGAAGTCAACCGAACTCACATTATTTAGAAGTAGCCAGGCTCCCCGTCTTATACGTGTATAGAAGAGCGACAGAGAGTGTCTCGTACTTTGTTGTCATGTGTGGTTCAACAAGCAACGCCTTCCCTTGAATCGATTCATTGTTGAAAATGATATTGAAGGGTCGCTTCTTCGCTTGCTTGGTGTGCTACTGTGTCCAGCAACAGTGGAGTGCTTCGTGCCGTTGAAGATCTTGTGTAGAGACATGTTGTTTGACTGTATTAGGTTGATTTATTTCTGTTTAATTTTTTCTATTACCGTTGTTAATTTATGTTGTACTCTTTGGTGTGGCAGAGTGCTTAATTATCTGGACAAGCTCCCGGAATTAAACAACAACAACAAAATGCGTCTTTTCGATCTCGGCCAAACCCTGGCATTTGCGGGAGGAGAAAAGCCCTGTAGTGCCTCATGCTCATGTCGATTGTGGCATGTCAAAGATCCTGGGTCTCCAGCAAAATTGTCTCTCTCACCGTCATAGAAAACCTAACCCAATTTGGGTTCGTGCTCCCTAAAAGCAAAAAACAACAACAAAATTGTGTGTATGTATCCTCTTTATCTAATATATTAGCAACCCCATCTCCTCAGCCACTCCCTGGCATTTTCGGGAAAAGAAGAGCATTGTGATGTCTCGTGCTCATGTCGACTGCGGCACGTCAAAGATCCTGGGTTTTCCATTTGGGTTTCTCCTTACTTCTTCGTGGGGCAGATAAACCAGTTTGGGTTCTTTTCCCTTAAAGCAATAAAGATAACAAAATGTTGTGCTAAATTTTCCCTCTCGTATAGGGTAGATAACCTGGTTTGGGTTCTGCTCCCTTATGTAAAAATAACAACAACAAAAAAATGCTGTTGAACTGCTTTTAAATTAGTAGCCTATTGAGATTGATTGGTAACTTTGATTTTACACTTCCCTTAACCTCTAAAACCAGCCAAAGGCAAGTTCCACAAAGATACTATAGTATCTGAAAAATATCAGCTTTATGCACCACATGGAACAGTTTTTTTTTCGTGAAATTAACTAGCTAGCCAGTAGTTATGCAAATATCAATGTTATTCACACCTTTTTTCAACAAAACTTGAAAACCTACTCTGTGTCACTAATAGTGACTTTTATGTTGTCAGGTGACCAAAGCCACCCGATCAAAGAAGTTTCAGCCTTTTCTGTCGCATTGTTATTTATCCTCAGATGCCTGAAAACAGCCAAACTGCCTTAGCTGTAAAAGGCACACGTGTCTAGAGGTCGCCATGCTCATACATACATTTTATCTGGATAGGACAGACGTTAATGTTATCGCTCAATCTTGTCAATCGACACACTAGCGTGTGTCTTGATATGAATGTGAATCGCAGCCCCTTGTTCCCCGTGGATATCACATAATGAAACGTGAGCACGGTTATATTTGTATTTATAGTACGAAATGTAACAGTGATGGCAAATGCTACTAAGTATTTGGTTCCCACAGAAAAATTCCGCATGCCCTGTATGCAGTACAGTTGACAACGTCGTTCGGAAAAAATAAATAACACTCGGTATACGCTACTGAAAATCTGTGTAAACGGATATTTGCTCGAGATAACGCGTTTTCAGTCCGACAATGTTTGAATAAATGATTGCAGTTTTATAATCCGTGACAGTAAAGAATTCCTCCTGACAATACAATTTTCTCAGTCGCTTCTGAACTCACATTATTGACTGTTTTCGATGCGAGCCGGCAGAGCTAAACCAAGCTGAAATTTCAGATGATTTCTAGCTTCAAGCCACGAGAATGCAAAAGCGAGTCGTTGCGTAAATGCGCCCTTAAATCTGTTGATGTATCGTCGCTTAGTAACATCTCTACCGGTTACATCTTTTAATAAACAGACACAAATCACTGCAAGTAATACCGAAATTAATGTAAATAAATCGAAAATAAGCAAAATGATAAACATAAGTCACCTTTATGGAGTTCGTTGTAGTGATGCACTGGGTGGTCAGTTCAAATGGTGACTTACTGTACTAAGTTATCGTTCTTGTCTATTTACAATTTGCTACATTTAATTCCTCCGTTTCGTTTTTCATCCTAACTGCTTTGAGCTGGAAGCAGCTCTGTCATTACAGTGTGTTTAGTTTTAATTCAAAGGTCACCCACTAATGCGCCTCGTTATATCTCGCTGATTTTTTCTGTAAATAAATTAAATGTTTTAGCGCCAAGCAACCTTGGGTCCGGTCGGCCGATGACCTAAACCTTCATGTTGACGAATCATCACGTCATATTGTTTAGAGAGACTTAAAGTAATGGCCTATCCAGTAAAAAGACGGGAGGATTCAAAATTCACTACAACTCGTGAACAATTCTGCTTTTAATGTAGAAAATTGTTTTTAATCTGATATGAAAGTGGGCGATGTATTTTTAACACTCCTTCAGCTCAAATTTAGCGAGAAGAATTTTCTTCAGCCTTGTGGACCACTTTTTGAATTTTGAACGCCATTGTTGTTTACGCCTTAATGGAAACGGAACGTAACAAGACAGCCACCACGCCACCTACACTGTGGTATGTAGGTTACAAACATAGAACGGCTATAATATACGACATACCTATTTTTTTTTATGGTCTTACATTTATGTTTCGATAATTTTTAGTTGTAGTTTTTCATTGACTGTTCCTCAAGTCACAAATTTTCTTTTCTTTTTTTGCGAATTTTAGTATTAGATTTTTAGTCGCTCGCTCATTCGGCGTTGTCTCGCTTCGCTCGAGGAAATATTTCTTGGGCATGTCCAGTACCAACCAGAGCTCCCATACGTACAAAAAAAAAAAACGATAAAAAAATGAAAAACTTATGAAGACTGGGTATTATATATGAAAAACTTCACAAAAATTGAATATAAAATAAAGTTGGGACCCCAACCGTTTAGCAAGTAAGGCTGAAAAAATCCGATCACACTACTTAATGCTCAGCATGCCCCTCTCTGCCACGTCCTTGGCCCCCCCCCCTCCCCACGTCCCCTTCGGAATTCTGTGTCCATTACGCACGCTACTTCTTACTACGACTGGCAAATGATCTATATGTATAGCGAACGTCACCCACTAATTTCGGATATCCAAATCAGTCGATCGTTGAAAGTTGAAAATCAGTTTGTAAGTGTAACGCGTCAAAACATTGGAATTTTCCTAATTAGCGATATTACTCAATCTTGACGCATTACAAACTCATTTTCAAAATGCAACCATTTAATTGATTTCGATATCCGAAGCTAGTATGTGACGTTCGCTAATCATAGAAATCATTTACCGGTCTCCACCAACCACATTCGTAGCCAATAATTAGGAAGTAATTACTAAATTGGTAAGCTACTAGAGCGGGGTAACCGTGACCTGGTTTTCAATGCCTTGGGGACTTTTGTTTAGCCGTGGGTGCACTTCACGAGCGGACATCCGTTGCCCCGGGCAATATGGCTCCCCTCGCTTCCTCCTGGTAGGCGGGAAATGTGAATAGCGAGCGGGTATTATGGTTGAGCCAACAACTATTATCGAAGATTATGGGAACTACTGCAAACCGCTACCGAAGAAGCATCGTAAAAAAAAAAAGCATTTTATTAAGAAACTGCACTCAATTTCGTGGCAAGCTACATGAAAAGGGGAAAAAAGACAATATGGTAAAAAAAAAAAAAGTAGAGGGGCCGAATGTTTCTTTTCCATCCGTCTTTGATGTGATTGACGCTTTTGGTTGCCTGCTTTGCCTTATCTTATTCAACAATTCTACTGCACATAATCACAAACTTGCAACAGTTTGACAGGCTAATTTTCAGTAAGCTAGTGAAAACTTAACGATTGCTGCGTTCAACAATATAATAAATTAAACAGCTATTCCGTTCTGTCAAATTTTTATCAAAATCAACACTGTTGCAAGGGAGGATCCAGAACGAACTCTTGGAGTCGGCAACACGATGATTTTTCAACGTTTTCGTGCATTTTTGTTGTACTTTTACTGCGTGTTTTCAACAATTTCGGAAGTTTTTTCGAGTTTATTTGCCTTGGAGGGGGCCACAACCCCTCCCCTGGACAACCCTTGCTGTGCTCTGTCGCCAACACATTTCATTATGAGTTCCTTGAACGAGGAGATAAAATTCCCTACTGACATTGGAACTGCATGAAACAATACAGGGGGGGGGGGGGGGGGGAATAATTTTCGCGTTATTGATGAACATGGTGGATGGATACATGGTGTCATAAGTGGACTGTTATTGTACCATAGCAAAGAGCCGTCCTTGCATTTTCCTAACAAAATGTTCTTTTCTGTGGTGAGACCACTCAGCCTTTGACAGCATTTGAAAACCTCTAACTCACGTGTATACTACATAAATATTGATTTTCTAACGATTGAAACTAGAATAAACATTGAAAGAATGTCTCTACTCAAATTTGACCTCGCCCAATTGCAAATATTTTTTCGGTAGCGGTATTTAAAAAAATATGAGTCTCAAAATTTCATTGTTCCAATAGCAAGACCATATGCCAAGTATTCTGATGAAAAGAAAGAAAAATGGCCGCCTTGCCCGAACCTACAACCATCCTTTTAATAAAGCGCCACCACAAAGAAAAGTTATCCACCAGCTTGGTTTAGGAAGCTGTTGCTTCGTTTTTAGTAATGCCTTGAAGTCTTAACATCTTCCAGCTTTGCTATCTTTAACCAACAATGCCCATTGTCTGCTGTCTTTCATTATTTTAATTTGCATGACGTTGAAGAAACCACTAAAGAGTTTTTTTTTTCATCATTTTGAAAGTATTAGGCAATGGTTGCACATATACACGTAGAATCGAACAGCGAATGTAACGATAGAGAAAAGCTGGAAAATAATATTAACAGTATTTTCCGATAATGATATCAATCTTCGATGCATCGCAAAAAATGCAACAGAATGAAAAGGTAACTGCAAAACACATATTTCTGGCAAGAATCGTATCAGGGTGGGCTTTGAATTAAACAACTGCTTATCGTTGTCGTTGCGTATCAACAAAAAAAACCCTCTGCTTGCGTTTTTCACTTATTTGTTATGCCAGAAGCCATTTTTCTATGAGTCCTTTACGTGCTATACTTGACGTGAGCGTGAGCATATTCGAAGGTGTTGAGTGAATGAATGACTATAGAGTAAAACTACGTTTGTTTCTAAATCCATCGGAGATGGGCAGCCGTTTTCTTTAGCATGCTACGCCTCTTTGACAATCACTGGACATAACGTTATCCCATCAAATATCTCAAGCCTACCTCAAATAGGTTTACCTTTCAAACCATCCCTGCCAATACGCCCAGTTTTCCATCGTTCTCCCAAAGTACTTGTGTTGAAAAACAACACGCAACGCCAATTTTTCAGTTAGGCTTGCATACGTTCGCGCTTGCATTTATTTCGTATGGTTAGTTTGCCGAGTCAGATTTGATTACTATAGGTGAATTTAAATAGAGCCATTTCGTTTGTCTTCAAATTTTCTGTCTTTAAGTGTGGTGCACAATATAGGGCTTTTAAATTACGACTGATTGGTGATGATGCAACATTTCAAACAATTCTGATTTGGCAGGCATAAGTTGTAAATGATTTGTTCAACAATATTTCGTATTCAGGCTTAAGAACGATTTTTTTTTAACCATCAGGAGCAAATGAAAATTCGCCAGGAGTATTTGTCCGATTTTCAAGACATGCAGCGTCTGACTAATTACAGCACCCAAATTGGTCCATTTTCGTGCTACAAAATTCATCCACTCACAACGAAATTTAAAAAAAAATTGTAATACATGTAATAACAGCAAAACATAAAATTTAAGTATTTTGAAAAAAATGTATTGAAGCACCAACGAATAACAGTAAGATTATTTAAAAGCTGTCACATATTTTATTTTATTTTTTTTTAATTGCCGAGAAATTTTTCGAGACTAACCAAAATTGAATGACTATTCTTAGGTTTTGACAGTTTCATTGTTCATACAAGCCAGTTTTTTCCGTTGTATTTTCCAAGTACTACGAGCAGTGAATGACGTCATAAGTCTCCCCGTCTCCTTCCAAAAATAATAATAATCATAAGTTATAACGGTAAAAGACATAAAACACTTACTGCTTCGTCGTTGTTATCCTGAGTTCGAATCCCCGCCGCTTATCCTTATTTTTTTCACACTTTTATCTCAACGTTGTGGGAGCTCTATACACACAGCGTCTATCCATTGCACGTGCAGTAACCCGTGTGTCCCTCTTGGCTCAACGCTTCGCCTACCCCCAACACGACAACACCTGCGCAAACGGATGCGCCGTGCACACGGTCATACCTGAGCGACCCTACCTCACTCAACTCATTGCGCGCCAAACGCTAATCCTTTAGCCGTCACGTAGATCTTGACCCAGGTTCCTAAATCAACCAATCGCAAGCTGTTTCTCATAACCAGTGGCGTAACTACAATGCTGCAGCACCTGCAATCGCAGGGGGGCGCAGAGGAGCTGGGGGGCACAGATGAAAGATTTATAGGAGAAAAATTCTACTATAAAACAAAACGATTACCGAAACAGTGTATTTAATATTTACATTAACTGTTTCCAAAATATATTAATAATAATTTGAAGCGTGTGTTCTAAATTTGGATAAACTGTAATAATCATATTACCTTTACAGTTAAACTAAACCTTTCAGCTAACCTTTACGAATGTATGGAGTGGTACGCTGCGAGAATCAAAACATGTTTAAAAAGTATACGTTAATTACGTGTCTTAGCCAAATGTTGTGGTTGATGTCGCACCACACGTATATGCTTGTTTCAATGAATTTTAAGAACGTATCGCATGATTTGAATGACTTGACCTTGACTGATCTGCTAACGAAACTAAGCCAACTTCTGTGATTGAATGGATGCTTGATATAACTCGAATCATTGTAGTTAATTCCTAAGGTCGCTAAAAGTTAATTACGTGGTTCTCAGGAACGCACGCATGGGTTTTTTTCTTAGCACATGAACTGTTTAAACGATAGTAAAAAAAAATTTCCGATTATGCATCAACACTCTCACCAAACATTACCTGGAACCGATGACTTCGTGAGTCCAACTTCCATTTAATTGATGGCTTTGAAACGAATCTAAGGGCTTTTCATAGGCGTAAATTAGATCTAAAGAAAAGAATTTTACCGAAGGTGCAACATTTGCTCTCTCAACATGGCTTAACGTTGTATAAAACGTTGATATTATACGCCTCAACAAAATGTAAGCTCCTGGAGTTGTTTTGTTTGATAAAAAATAAAAGCCATCACTCACGTCTGAAAATTCGTGAATAAAAAGTAAAAACAAAACCAAACAAAAATACCGCGCACCTGCATCAATTTTTTTTTTTTTTGGTACCACTCCTGAGAACCGTTTAATTAAATTTTAGCGGCCGAAAAGCTAGTGATAGCGACCATTTTGGAATTAAAAGTTATTACTGTAAACTCCGACTACTCAATAATCCCAATATGTCGATCAAAGAGAGATTGGCCAGCCAGAAAAAATGTCCCCTGAAAGAAAGCATGTGTGAGAGAGAATTGGAAGACGCTTGCACGACAGTACATAACATCTAGAAGCATGCTAGCACTTCGCCCATCAAGTTAGTTATACATGGTTAGTGCATATTATTTTATTGGCATTCAATGGTTTCGTATTGTTGGCGTCAACTGTTTATTAAATCAAACATATGTCACATTATCTGAGCGAAGGCTAGCGACTCCATCAGTTTTTTTTAGGTGTTGAACACTATACGTACTGATGATTTGCCAAAATATCAGAAAGTGGGGAATCGTGTAAATCTAAGGCGTTCAGCTGAATTAATGCAATAAATTATATTTTTTTTAAACATTATAGTAATTGTAATAAGTAGTTAAATACTAAGGCTGTTCTTGTTGTAATACTGATAATTAATATTTTGATTTGTTTGTAACTATGACTCACAAAGTTGTTCAAACTTCGAGTTAATTGACAAGCAATAAAATAATAAATTAATAACATTAGTAATAACATTTTAGTAGTTACTGAACATGTTAAAGGAACGGAAAATTGCTGTTGGTTACATTATATTGCTTCCTTTAAAGAGGCACCATCACCGATTGAAAACCGAACGAAAATACCATGGCGCCATCTAGTGGCAGTGATATTGTTAATCTTTACATCTTGCTCCCAGGTACACGACGACGTGCCAAATTTTCACTCAAGAATTGACGAGGTCGTGGCTTGTTTGTTTCGTTAAAAGAAATACCGTTGTGCATTCCTTCGCTTGGTGCAAGCAACTGATAGATAGCACTAGATGTTGTTAGATTCTGCAGATTTTCAATCGGTGGTAGTGGCACCTTAGAGCAATTTGGGGCCATTTTAATACTGAATATTATTGTTCCTTGCGCTTTCACTCACTCTTGCTTCGGCAGAACGAAAATGTTTTGAAACTAAAAATCATAAAGAAATTCCTCAGGAGTAAGAGTGGCAAGAGCGGCAATATTAAGCCTAGAGTGCCACAAGCTAGGCACATAAAGATATTTACTAAAAGTTTGAAGAAAAGAATTGTAAACACAACCGCAAGTTGTAATGCAAGTTGCACATGTGTAAGTAAAAATTAAATTTAAAAAATTTAATATTAAAATAGACGTGTTTAATTTGTCATAAGTTTGTTTGTGGGTTACTGGATGAGGGGGCATACGCTGGAATTTTGCAGGGGGGCGCAACTTGACGTAGTTACGCCACTGCTCATAACCACCTGGTTCTAACTGTTCGCTGTCCACAATTTTATGGTAAAAGATACTAAAAAATAATATCCACACTAGATTCTGACATAATTCCAACTGAAACATCGGTGTATTTTTAAACATCATACGGCCTTAAAGCTAAGTTTGTTGGTTGGCTTGAGGCTCTCTTGAGACCCAACAAAGTTTTAAAAATTTTTTTAATGTTATCACATTGTTAAACACTGTTCTGACAATCCTGTTGCAGACAATAGGGCCTTAGGGCTTCGGGCAGATGACCAGGAGTGGTTAACGCTCGTTAAACTCTTTGAACCTTTAACCCTTTGACAATCCTGTTGTGTGCTTGAATGAGACGCAATGTAAACACCAAACACCAAACGATCCTTAACCAGTAACCAAATACAAGTAGTCTGTCTACTCCTGCTTTTAAGGTTTTTATTTTACAAATACTCATTGCGGTTGTACTCCTGTCGGTGCCATGGAAGGCCTCTTGCCTTGGTTCGTCTGGTGTTTTTTTGTGCGTTTTTTCCAGTGTGCTTATATTTTGTAATTGTGGACCATTCATGTCCGGATTAAGGGGATGCTCAAGCACCGGACTACAGGCCGAAAAAGGTCCTCACGGTCACGGGAAAAAAAAGATACTATTATAAATTAAAAAAAAAAAACATTTACTTTTACTGAAAAGTTTTATCAAAAAAAATTTCAATTCTAAAAAAAATTATTTTGTTTTCCTCCTTTTTTGGGGGAGGAGGGCCGCAATAAATCTTAAGCCTCTACCAGGCCTCAACGAGGCTTAATACGGTGCTGGGCCTATTAAAGGAGTTATTGAACTCTCTCTAAACGACTGTCATCCCAGGGTTCTGAGTCTTGTTTAAAAGTGAGATAATAAGTTCCAACAATGTCCCATACTTGTAAAACGTTGTTAAAGAATTGTTCCTCGATTCCGAGTGCTTCTAACAAAGCAGATGCGAAATCAACCACTTTTGAACGATTGCATTATAGGATTGCATAGTGCATATATATAAATAAACTAAATGCCGTGGATGCACCGTTTGCTACATTGGTACTGTTTGGTCTCTCTCGCGTGTGTTCATGCTTCACCTAACTAAATTTCTTCAATCCCATTTTTGTGCTTTACATATTTGCGCTGGCTAATAAACACTGATGTTCGTGCGTTTCGTTCACTCAACCAGCGCATGCCCCTTCAGTCGTACCTCTCTTGGATAACGTAAATACACGCAATGAATCTCGAATTGTTTTGAAAATAAACGAACTGGATGATGATATCCTCACGAGAATTAATTCCTTTTAATGCATTTTTGCGCACATTGGCTTACAAACGCTAATTTTCATTCGCTTCGCTGGCTCACTCAATCAGCACAGCTTCCCTTCAGTGGTTCCTCTTGAGATTAACGTAAATATACGCAACGAAGCTAGAATTGTATTGTAATTAAACGAACTGGATAGATTCCTCATAGAAATGTAATTTCTCACACCCAAGTGCTGAACAACTGCTTTTTTTCTCCGTTTGTTGTCGTTTTTTACTGATTGTTACTAATTGTTGCGCTCTAAGATATATTTTATCTAAAACAAAACCCACAAGGGTGAAAAAACTCACCAAGTTTCAGCCAATCAAAGTAGTGATAACAGAGCCAAAAAGGCTGCCACCTAGTTACTACATTAGTTGCCAAGATAATCCCACCGAGTATTAGATCAAAGGTTAAATCAAAAACCTGACCATTGCTACTATCGGTAGCAATGGTCAAGTTTTTGATTTAACGTGTAAGGTAATAGTGGGTGAGATTAGCTTGGCAACTAATGTAGTAACTTGGTGGCAGCCTTTTTGGCTCTGATATCACTGAAATGATTGGCTGAAACTTGGCGGGTTCTTTCACCCTTGTGGGTTTTGTTTTAGATATCAGTTCTTTTGAACACAGAAGCAACAAATTGTCAAGTAAATTTTGGTGATTTTTTAAATTCATTCTTTAGGATGGCAGGTTTCGTAAAAATTGTATTGGGACCTATCACGAATTTTTTAGATTTTTTTTTCCAATTTAAATTAAACCGAGTTCAGTTTAAAATTATATAAACAGGCCAGCTGGCCATTGACGATTGGTGGTTGGCTTAATTGTACATTTGGACCTTTAGGCTAAAATGAATGACGATGACTCCTGTGTGGAAGCATGGGCAGCAGGGGAGGAGTCAGGGATGCAGAATATTTTTTAAAAATGGACTATCGAAAGGTGAAATATACTGAAATCTTTTTCTCAGTTTTATCCCAAACAACAAGACGTAGAGGTGTATTATTGTAAAATAAACTTTCATATTTTAAAACAAAAACATGCTCCAGTTTTAAAATAATAAGAGCGTCGAAAGACGAAAGGAATGGCGAAACCCTTTACCTCAGTTTTGTCCAAAACAACTTGAGGTATTATTGGAGAAAAGCTTTCACATTTCATGCTATACTAAATAAAACCTATACTTGCAGTAATGATACCAATAGCTTCAAAACGTAGTAAACACTCGTAGCATGAGGGGTCTGGGGGGCCCAGAAGCTGAGCCGTTTTTGGAAATTTTGACTGCTGAAAGTGCCATTTTTTAGGTCAAAAAATTACTTTTTCTTCCAGTTGGTCAGTGTGTTTTTGACCACCCCCTCTTTTGACGGGATCTGAACAATTTATGACCCTCCCCCTTGAGAGGGTCCAAAACTTCTTGACTTCCCCTTTCCTCCGGCATCCCCCGGTGATAAATAATTACCGGTCTCTAGGGTAATTTTTGCCCTCATTTGGTTGCCTTTGGGTCGCTTTTGTCCTTTAATATATTATAAACTCTTATCATGAAATTGTGGACCTTCACAGTTTGTAATTGTTTTAAATATTTAACAAGTTTTATTTGGAAAATGTAATTGTTTCTGCATTAATACAAATTCTAATTTAGTGGCGACAGGTTAATAGAAAAAGGACAATAGAAAATCAAACAGTTGATTCAATTTTTCCAACTCGGTTTTTGATTTTACCCATCAGTTTTCATGAAGTACAGCTTTAGTTCACTTTCTGTTTTAACTAAACCCAAGGCACTGATAGGCTGGCAGACGAACTAGTAAATCAAATAGGCAACTCTGCATTACGTTTTTTAGATTTTATTCGATATCACAACTTCAGACGGCGATAACTTGGCAGAAGTCCTTACTAAGTTTTGCTTTATGCAGCGTTTGTTGATGTTTCTGCTTTACCTAAGAAACGTTTTAAATCCTGGCAGTGATGTTGTGTTTTGTTATATTAACATGTCAGTAATTTTCTACCCTCCTAAAATACCAGTTACGAGTTGCTCCACGCTGAAACCCCTTCTGAGCGGCACTGTCTAGCAGAAGAAGTAAAATAGCCAACTCAGTTTTTCGTTTTGCCAACTGTGTATGATTTTCGCGAAGTTAATTGTTATCACGACTTCAAACTCGGTGGGGATACAGTTTTCTGAATTTTTTGTTTTTATTTTCTACATTATCGATGATACTTTTAAGTCATGGTGGTGTTATAGCAAACAAAACGTCCAAGTCAATTTTCAATTTCGCCAACTACGCAAATTTTCGCGGAGCTTCTTTTTCCCCACGTGGGTATGAGGAGAGCTGCGGGGAAGCAACCAGAAATGATCAGGGGCAGCGTTTCAGTTACTCCCACGCTAAATGATAGAAGTGTTGCGAAAACTGATTAAAAAATGTATTTTAAACTTTACTTTCAAACTGACCGAATGATGATGATAATTAACCAGTACTCGTGGAAACGGAAATTTGCAGTGAAAATTTATCAGAGTTTGCCAACTCGACAACTCAAATTTGCCAACTGTATGTATGGGTTTCATGAATGGTTGAGGGGGGGGGGGGAAGCTCCTCCCCATTCCCCCCCCCCCCCCCCCAGTCGCTTCGGCCCTGGAGAGGCCAAAAGTGCACAATATCAACACTGCCCGACGTTTCATGACTCCAACTCATTATCAAGGGAACAAAACATACACTTAAAATTGCATGAAGGTACTACAAACAAGCAGCAGAAAGAATGCAGGCAAAACTCCTTAAGCCAAAACCACAATTCGAACAAAGTAAAAAGAAGAATTTAAAATTTAAAAAGCAGGAAGAGGAGAGTGACAATTGTTCGTCAGCCAGTAATGCTATTGCATGTTTCTTGTGCACCAAGATTGTTGTTCCTCAACAACTTGGGGCCTTTTGAACGCAATTTTAATATGACTGCAATGTTGATGTTGTAAGTCCGATGCCAAAGGCCATGTCACTTTGCTCGAGCAGCAAGAGCTTCGGACTTCTAACCTGAAGGTTGGTGGTCCGATGCTAATATTAAGTCCAAAACGAAACTGAAATAGATTCACACCTGTATTTATTTATTACAAACGTTTTATTATTAGCTCGAAAGCAGCTGCTTTTAAAACAAACTATTGTTTAGGACAATTACCCAAACTATCTGTTTCTTCACATTAGTTCTAATGTCAAATCTACACTGTTTGCTGGATTTTGTTCCCCCAATGACTAACAAATTATATTGTCCGTTGCCTCACAATCTCAGCAGTATTATCTACCGATATCTCAGCCCTCTTGTAACAATACAAGGATGCAGGAACACAACAATGAACGGGGGCTGAGCACCCGGTGCTGACAACTTAAGTTCTCAGCACTCGATTACAATACAACGACGCATGACACAACAATGAAAAAGGGCTGTTTTCTGCACCGTCTCAACACTCGATTAGTTTTTTTAACGAAACCCGTGTTACACGTCCCATTGTGTACATTTTATGTACTTTCTAAACGGTTAGTTATCTTTCACCATAATAAATACTGTAAACGGGCAATATCGGTAACATTTCAAGCATTAAAATTCATTACAATATGACACCTATTGTTAAAATTTAAAGTTGCTCCTTTCCCGGGCGGTGTGCAGGCGGCCACAGGGCGACCATACTTGTTCCGGGTTCATTTTTCACCACGTAAGGCATTCAAGGAATTATCAATGAAAAACGGAAGTGGCCGCGTGGCACGTCGCCGTGTTTTTTTGGCCGCCACGACCACTGGCCGCGCGATCTGGTCGTTCAGTGCGCGGGCGCCCTTAGGTTTTCGTAAGTAAAGCTTACCTAATCTAATGTGATTGAATCTTGGCGGATGATACACTAGCGTGTGTCTTAACGCCTAGTCGTCTAATGATGTTAGTTTCTCTTCAGAAGTCGTGTAGTTTGGTAAGCTTTACAAAGGCTATCAGAAAACAAAATGAACTCGTTTGGTGTCCAAGGTAAGATTTAACTGTTTAAAACAATGTAAAACAATCAATAATTGTCGTTTATAACTCCGTAACCCCAGAACCACTTGACCAATTAGAAAAGTCCGTACGGAAAGGGCACATCTAGACGGAGCAATACCTGTAACAGCTAAGAAACAGCTTTCTAGGGCAAATAGTTTGAGTTGTAGAGAGCGTAGTAGAAACGTGTCATGCCAACAAGTTCTATAACAAGAGGCCAAACATTAAAATCACGATTCCAGCTCAAGTCCAGATCTCCGATG
>JAHWFP010165174.1:0-12401 GCA_023313725.1 Lithobius niger | reverse complement strand
CAATAAAGACGTTCAGTTTGAGTTCCAGTGATTCTCATAGTGCGTAAGCGTTTATAATAATAACGCTCAATACAAGTAGGGATTGTTTTACGAAATGGCTTCTAGTGCGGGTTTGGTTTCGCCCCATTCCTTTAGATACTCCGCATCCATGTGGCGCGCGAGCGACGACGAGCCCCTGTACATAAATGCGCCCTTATTCTTTTTTTAGACTTATTATTAGACTTTGGAGATTTGATACGCTCCCAGCCGAAGCCATGGAGCTAGAGGAGAGAGGGACAATGTTACAACAATGACAATGCGAGGATATACTAAAGGCAAACATTTGCCGAACTTACCAAAAGAAGCGGAGTGGGTGGGTGGGGGAATGTAAGTTTATTTTCGGCATATTATTATTTTATTTCTAAAAGTATTGAACACTGAAGAAAGTTGTGGTGCTGAAACGCTATCTTTCGTGTATCATGATTTACTCAAACAGTGAATCCCCTCCCCTCCCCCCCCCCCCTCATTTCCAAATAATAAACGAGTCACTGAAGTCACATTCGAAAAAAGTCACATTACTGAGTTTTCCTATTCTTTACCAAGGAGGCTGAGGAATTCTCACACACTCCGTTAGCAATGCAACGCTGTCGCGATTGAATGCGTGAAAAGAAAAGAAGAGGATAGAGATCATAGTGACGAACAATGCATAAACGCTTGACCGCCGGTAACAGCCGCTGTACAGACGCCGGCCGGTTGTGGATTCTTCTCAAATAGACAGACGCTGGTGCATCACTTAATGAGAGAGGGAGGGAGGGGAGGACTCCTTAAGCAACGGGAGCAATTTAACAAGAGGTCGACAACTTATGAAATAAATAGATGGAAATCTAGAAAGATTAAAATCTGGAAGAAAGATAAATAAATAGCTGGTTGGAAGTGAGAGTGATTAATTCACAGTTAAGTTGTTTTAAAATGACCTTGGCTCTAGCGAGGATCACGACGTATTACTTCGATTCTGTATTTTATAATTTGGAGGATTTTGTGGCAATCGGGCTAAAGCGTCTGTAATACGTTAAGTCTCAAGGGGAATTTATTATTTATTACTGTGATTTTTAGCTTCAGATCTCTTGTGGAAACAAAACAAAACAAAAAGAGAAACGAAACGCTACCACAATGTCATTCCTACCTCCGAAAGCCGTTCGTTTCTTTAAAAATTTAATGATTCTGGCCAAATAGATAGAAGTTTTATCCAAACAATAATTTTTCTCCGACGATTTTGCTACTCATTTGTCAGCAACGACGCCAATAGAGCGAGTGATATCACCTAGTACTTTTTTCATTAAATATAAGTTTCTTGTAGCCTTTTATGTTATCTTAAGCAGACTATTTCTCTTAAAGATGACCGGCTCAATTTCGAACTTCTCTAAGACGTATTAGAAGGAGTGTGTTGTAGTAAGGGTTGATGCTAAGCCTAGGATTGGAACAGGGAAATCTCCAAGCATCGCACGACGACACAATAGTCCAAAATAGATCCTACAGTCGCTGAAGGAGGCTGGTGAGTCTTTCACACTATCTTGACTGGCTTGGATTTTGACAGAATCCCCTTTCCAGTCAAGGAGATCAGATCAACTTCTTCAAGCTAGCCACCAGTATTATTATTATTTATTTCAAAATATACGAAAGAATCCACCGTGTTATGAACAGTTCCCGCGATTTAAGCTGGCTGGCTACGTTCTCCTTGTTAATTCTCGCTAACCCCAATTTCCCTTTGGTTCAGGTTATAGTCCTTCTCTCCCTCCATACAAGGGAGGGAGGGGTTCGCCATAAAGGTTCCCACGACCTCTGGCTCCCCGACAGCCTTCAAAGGCGGAAGGAAGAAAGAAGATTGATTTCGAAAGTTTGGTGGGGATTGGGGGGGGGGGGGTGAGATTTGTAGGTGGTAACGCGTGTTTCTCAGGTTGACGAGAGAAAGGAAAATAAATAAATTATTGAATTCGAAATATAATTTCACGAAAACCATGACTACGACATTTTTAAATTAGAACTTTCGCGTGCTCATGCGTGCGTGTGAGTTGCGTTAATTTCAGCTGATTGGCCTCAGGAGCGAAGCGTGCTACGTCGAATACTGGGCTGAGATTTGATTTAGTTCTTCTTTATGTGTTTGACTGTTCGGGACACGATAGCGTTCGCAATTTTGTTCTGATATGGTTGACATTTCGTGGCAAGGGAGCTTTCCTTCCTGAAATACACAAATTTGAATATAAAATTCCTACCTCAAACATGTTAGGAGATATTCGGGTTTTTATCAGATTTTTTGAAGCGGCAGTTAGGGATCCCGATTTAAAAGACTAGTGGCTCCGAGCATTTCATGAACAACACAAAACAATTTGCCGTTATATATCATAGTGACTTCTTGTCGTATGAAGCATGCAGAAAGATGGCAAATGAAAAATAAAATGTATTGCATTTTGAAACCCAGAGTCACTTCTTTTCTTTTTTCTGCAGCAAATCATACGCGTAGTGGCAGCGCTATCCAAGAGCGCTGGTAAAGATCGGTGGTGAATTCATTTTCGTGCTTCGGTGGTCGCTTGCTTTGTATTCAGGAAATGCTGGGTACGATACAAATGAAAATATAGAAAATAAAATAATGCATTATAGCATCTCTCACCGTGAAATTGTCATCTTTAAAACGCACTTATAAGCGTAGTTTTATTTAATGTTCATCGAGATTAAAATTACCTTCTTGGAAAATATAAACATGCTGAACATGAAACATCCGAACATCACGAGTTTATTTTTTTTAGAAGCACGCTTGCATTTTGTTCATCAGGTTCAGATTATTGGCTTTCAATGGCATCTGATTGTTGGCGTTAACTGTTCAAATCTAGTCATTTTATCAGTGTTTGAGAGAAAGAAGATAGCTATTGTTTCTCTTAACCCAGACATTAACCCAGCGTTTTTCTGATTTTGACTACTGAATACTAATGCAACAGAAAGCATTGGAAATTGTGTCGATCGACGGGGTTTACCGAGCAGACAACAGAATGTTCTATTTCAGAGCTCTGAACAAAAGATTTCAATATGAAAAAAGACATCTCAACGTCGTTCATTTCATGCTAATTACTACTTATTACTGGCAAATTCCACTCTGATAAAATTATTTGTGCAATCGATATGCTTGAAATTTAACATTCAGTTCACTTTTGATTCCATAGGTGCCTTTTATGGTTTACGAAAACCCATTACGGTAGAGGGACCCACCAAGTTTTCGCCATATAAGTAATGATAACAAAACCAAACTGGCTGCCACCAAGTTTTCCGTCCTAATCCTGATCATTCAACATTAACCGACACCTCAATGATTGTCAGTTAAGTTTGAGTGATCACGATTCGAACCACATACTTGGTGGCAGCCATTTTTTCTCTGTTTCACACTTTACATGTTGAAAACTTGATGGGTCTGCCCCTTTATCCTTATGGGATTTTTGTCTGAAGCAAGACGGGGGGAATTGCACTACAAATGGTCTCATTTAAATTTTGTGTTCATTAATTTAATTGCAGCAGTCAGAAACAGAAGAGTGGCGCAGTGATACATACGAAGGGCCATTTGCCTCCATCAAGGACGCAAGTTAGAAAGGAGTAAAGAGATGGTCAACGGCGTCTGACCAATCCTGAGTTTTTTCCCCCCAATTATTTACGAAGGACTTCTTGCTTTTCGCTCCTCCGTTCAGTAACATTGCGCCCATACAACTATGTAACTTAACAAACCAGGCGCAGTAACACAAGCTCAGTGCCCCCTGAAATCCCCCCCCCCCCCCCCGCATCAAAAGTGAAGATGCGGGCGGAGGGAACTTCTTACATCGTAATAGATGAAATCTTTTGGGTATTAATCACACAAAAAACTAGAATGTTGAGAAAGGTTCGGCCTTTTATAACAAGAATCAACAGACTAAAACATTTGCCAAGTTCAACGCATTAGTTCGTAGGTGCAATAAAAAACTTGATCACAGCCACAACCTCAACTTGTCACAACACACTAGCATGGTCTAGAATTCTCAAAAATGGGTTATGCGTAAGTGTCAGGGGACTAAAATGTGGTAGTCCTGGAGCTTACTACGCTTGCCTATCACCCCCCCCCCCAACCACCCTCACCTTCCCTGGTTCCATCCCCCCTTAAAATACTTTCTCAAGACCTCATTCTCTATTTATTTTCCTTTCCCAGACAAAATTCCAGGCGGTCCACAATACCGAACTGTGTATAATGGATAGTAATGCCACCACAGCTGAGTTCAGCCTAATTGACTGAAGGAGTTGATGACTGGCAAGGTCACCCTGACAAAGTCCCTGCTATAGTTTGCTCCAAATTATGTTTACGGAAAACTGACAGTATGATGCCACGTTTCCTTGCGCTAAGAGTCCAAAAAAATGTGGATATCACATTTGTAGACTCTATGCAGGTACTATTAGAATCTACGAGTGAGATATTTACGTGTTTTGTTGCACTTGTAGTGGAAGGAAAATGGCGTCGTTTTCCTGCAAACATAATGTGAAGCAAACTATAGTGTGTGCGGCCAGCCAGGGCAGTGTGACAGACTACCAGCCTCCTTCAGCATCTATGGGATCTATTTTGGGCTATTCTAGACATTATTTGGGCCATTTTGCCCTCTCGTTCTAGATTCCTTCTCCTTCTAAACTTAGTACCCTCAAAATTGAACGGATTCATCTATAGGCTACCAGCATGCCTCACATGACACAAGAATCAAAGAAATAAGCCTAAAGTGAACGAAACATTTCAACGTACGGCAATTGTCAAAACGAAACCTTGTAGGCAAAGAATGTTTGAAGCACCTGTCGCTTCACATTTTTGGTTCAACCTTGCCCAGCTGTTACTCATTCATAATTCTTCGTCGTACGAACCTTTTTACAAATGCTAAATCCTTCAGTTCACAAGTGCAAACAGCTGAAACTGTATTATGGAGCCAACAACCTTCATTTCTGAATGGTATAATTAGTAAATGTTGACTTCAGTTTACCATGTTAAATCCAATTGTGTATGCTTTAAAAGGCATACCTTCTCACTATATTCGAGCATAAAGTAAATGCCACAAAACCGTTTCTCACGAGGGGAAAAATAGGAATATGAATGCCTTCGCAACATTTACACGTGTCTGAGGTAATGTTGCAAAATTAAGCCATACAGGAAAGCCAATCTGGAGGAATGTACCTTTAACATCTCAGTTTTTTTCAACAAAATAGCTGCCTTGAGCTTGGTCAACATGCGCATCAAAATCTATTAAATATCGTTGTATCCTATTTGAGATGGCAAAATCAGTGTTTGCTTCGTGTTGGTTGTTGAGTAATCGCCATTATAACCCTTTGCCATATAATCCTGGTTCGCTGTATAAATGTAGTCTATAGAGAATGTGCTTTACTAAAAATTGTCAAAATAATATTAGTGATTTTTGGGTGTCATAAACTACCAGATTTATCATTGTACTATAGATAAAACTCGTGTTGGATGCGCGATGCTCATGTGTATGTCCATGCTTTACCAAACTACGTTTCTTCAATCATATTTTTGCGCACACTGGCTAACAAACGCTGATTTTCGTTCGCTTCGCTCACCAACCAGTGCATCCCCCGTCAGTAGCGTCTCCCTTGGTTAGCGTATTGGTTAGCGTAAATGCACGCAAGGAAGCTAGAATTTGTTTTTTTAAGGGATGATGATTTCCTAACGAGAATGTCATTTCTGTCATTTCTGTTTCTAGTGCACCTAAATTCTCGTGCACCTAATAGTAGTAGTAATCTCGAGCAACCCAACTGTTCGATGGCAGTGGCCTTTTGTGTGGCCAGTTGGCCGTGTTAAGGGTTTTTATTACAGACTTAACTCAAGCCGGTGCTGGACGCACTGTTTGTAACATTGCTACAGTTTGGTTTATGGTTTTTTTTTAACTTGTTCATTAAACAAACTAGCTGAAGCCCGTGCTGTGCACGAGTGGTGTTTGATGCACCATTTGCAACATTGGGAACTTGCTCTCTCATGTGTTTGTTGCGGAAGGCATGTATCCCGTTTATGTATTTTTGCGCACACTGGCTAACAAACGATGATTTTGGTTCGCTTCGCTCATTCATTGAGCACTTGCCCTTACTCGGACTCCATGGACTTTCATACGAATATTTCCACCGGACGGCGTCATTTCAATGATGACTTTGTCATTTTTTTCCCAAAATTTGACCTAGTTACACTAATCCTTTTATTTTCATCGTGCATAATGTCAGCACCCGTGAAGGATGGTGCACGGGTGGTGTTCGATTCACCGTTTGCAACATTGGGATTGGTTGCGCTGTTATGTGTTTGTTTTGAAAGGCGTGTATGCCGTCTATGCGCCGTGTATGTATTTTTGAGCACGCTGGCTAACAAACGCGTTTTGTTCCATATTTAACCGAGTTTCACTAATCTTTTAATTTTAATCATGTAGAAAGACAGAACGTTTAGCCAGCAGTGTAATATTAAGTTGCATATACGTGAAGCATTGTTTTATTCAATGAAAGTTAGGTTGTTAGTTTGCGAGCACAGGGCTAACAAACGCTGATTTTCGTTCGCTTCGCTCACTCAATCAGTGCCGATTTTAATCGTCTACAACGACAGAACCTTTAGCAGCGGTTTTATATTAAGAAGCATATACCTGAACTGAAGCATTGTTTATCCGTCTTACAACACTGTAACTAGTTTTTATTAATGTAGATGGATGGATAACAAGAAGCATGTGAAAACGCTTATTAGTGCTATCTACAGTTTATGAAAACTCGTTATATAAAAGGAAATTAACATTTCAAAGCAGCAAGTGGGCTACTGTTAGAATAGGAATCACACTTAATATGATTATCATTTATCTAATAAATAAATAATTTATATATTATGAGCTTACAGGAACACTTCCTGCTTGCAATAAGTTTATTTTCAGTTTTTTTATTTTTTTTTTATTTATTAAACATCTTAATATTTTTCAGGTTATCAGGAAGGTTGTTGATTTGCATAGTAGTTTTTTCGTATATTTCCGTATCCGTTCTCCCGGAGTTGTGTAATGTGTAAGATGATGATTTGCTTTTCTTCGATCACATTTTTGTGCACGTTGCCTAACAAACGCCGGTTTTCGTCGCTTCGCTCACTCAATTGGCGCATCCCGCTTCAGTCGCTGCTCCAGAGGTTAACGGTAATATACGCAATGAAGCTGGAATCGTTTTCAAAATAAACAATCTTGATGATGGTTTCTCGCGAAAATGTATTTTCTGTAAGAGACACTGTCAACAACTAGTTATTTCCCCGTTTGTTGTCATTTGTTGCCGATTGTTTTGTTGCTTTAACAAGCTTTTGAATGAAGATTATACACGTGGGATATGTTAACAAAGTTTGGTTGTAGTCTGAAGAGGCAAAGTCTTATTTCCCTTGTTCCCTGACGGGCACTTCGGAATCAAACAACAATACCGACGATAGAGCTGTTGCAGTTGTTAAAGAAAGTAATGTGGAGATTTAGAATGTAACACTGCCGGAAAATCCAAAGTAGCGAAGGAATTTGTATTATTAATTGTGTTGAATTTTTGCCACATGGCTGGTAGCCAAAGCACAGATTAGTTAGCAAGTTCAACAAATTTAACTGATTGGTTACGTTTCAATCTAAGCAATTTGAATTATTAAAAGTTGCATGGACGGTGAGTCAATGTTGCGCAAATAGATTAAAAAAGGGGATTTACAAACCGCAAACCCAATATGAGTGAGGATTTCAGTTGAACGAGCCAACAAAATTCAGATCTCATCTAAATAATTTACGAAGCTCAGATTGCTAAACGAATACATTTGATTGTAGTATGATAAAATTATATGTATAGACACCGTGGTTAAGTAATTTACTGCAGATATATTTTGGAGGTTTAATGGTAGGCGAAAGGTATACGACACTAAATTACGCCATTATGATTCAAATTTATTGAATCCTAATATAAATATCATGTGTGTATAGCTTGGCCTGGCAACTATTTTTCGTGAACCCAAATAACCGCCAATTTTACTCTTATGGATAATAAGCGCTGATTTTCGTTCGTTTTGCTCACTCACTCCTTGTCCCCCACCCTATTCCCTTCTCCCCCCCCCCCCCGTCGCTCCTCCGTACTAATTTTCATTTTTGTTTTCTCAAGTCTAAACCACATAACAAGCCGTATGCCCACAAATTTTAGTAATTTACTTATCTATTACTTATTTTTGTATTTAATTAATCATTTATTTAATACGTCTGATCACGAATATGTAATCTAAAAAATTTTGTTTGGAAAATATTTAAATACCAAGAAATAGACATTTTGACGCATGAATAAGGGAGAGCTCTTAATAAGTGTCAAGTGCATGGTTTTTCCGTCATGATCAATGACGTCACAAGCAAACCTACCTCGCGACACGCCAAAGCTTCGTTTTATGTATCGAGGCTTAGCCTAACGCTCACTTTCACGTGGCATGCAAGCCGCGTCGTCCAAAGCCGTCAAAAATTGTCGCGAAGCGCGCTGCGCCCACCTCATAACATTGATTAGTGTTAGCGGACGCACAAAACCATGGTAATCTTCTCATTATTAGATTTCTCGGTATTGCAGCACTAAACGAACATTATTTAACGGAAACGGTGACACCTTTGAAGTCTTCGGACGATTTACTGCTGCATAAAAGGTTCGTTTAATACTTTTTAAATGAGAATAGAAAATGCCGTAGCGCAGTATCAAGGGCCACGCTAGTGGTCAATCCGCCAAGTTCAATTGTCACACTTCATTGTAGCACGTGTGGTACACCCCAATATTTCAAAGAATTGTGCATATACTTTGATTGGAATTTGCCACTTTGCCAATACAAAATTCTGGCGTCCCTTCCGAAGGGTTCCACTCTACCAGCAAGGTACTTGCAGGAGTTCCACCTGTGTGTTCTCAGTACACCGGATATCAGCAGCTGTTCCTGATCGGTCGAAGTCAGACATTGGTGTGGCGTGTGCTTGGGTGTGTAAGGAAGTGGCTGTATCCCACCGCCTTCCATCAGGCTATTCTGTGTTTTCTACAGAGCTTCTGGCTCTCGGTCTACTGGTGGAATGGATCCTTGACCTTTAGAGCACGCATTTCATCATCTTTAGTGATTCCATGAGTGCCCTGGAGTCCTTGGCAAAATACAACCCTCGGAACCCCTTTACACAACGAGTCCAAGCTCTGCTTTCCCGCTTGCCTGGCCAGCAGAAAACTGTGCTTTTCTGCAGGATCCCGGACCATGTTGGGATTGGTGGGAATGAGCACGATGATTCTGCAGCCCTTTCTGGTCCTCTCGAAAGGGATCACAGCCTTGTTTCCTCAGATGCCGTTCCAACTCTATGTCTGAGGTTGCACTCTTTTTGGCAAACCTTATGGGACAGACAGGATGGCAATAAGTTGCGGGCTATTAAAGGCGCTGATGAGGAATGGCACTCAGCGTGTCGCCGCAGTCGCCATGAAGAGGTGGTGTTGGCCCCTTGCGCATTGGTCACACCCGACTTACTTACTGTTTTCATTTGAGGGGGGTTGACCCTCCTGAATCTCGTTGATGTTGACGGTCACTTACGGTCCGGCACTTCCTTGTTGATTGTCGCCACCTTGGTGGTGTTCGTTGTCGTTTCCATCTTCCGCAGGACATTGCGCGTCAGTTGGGCGATAAGTCTGTCCGCCTGTCCGGTGTTTTTTTCAATTTTTGCAGGAGGTACAGATCTATGATAAGATCTACATAAGGGGTTTGATTAATATCTCTGTTATGTGTGGTGCAGTGGTAACCCGGACCACTGCACTGTGACTGAGGTTGGTGCTAATGACCTAGGTGTCGACGCTCCATTAAGCCTCAGTTCCCTCCCCCCGTTAGTGCGTTCAAGCCCTAACTAAAAAGGTTGCAATCAAAATAATTATCATTCTTTATTGTTATTATTTATTTCAAGGACGGTAGCCTTCCACAGGCCATTGCCCTACAGAGAGTCCTTAACTAACAAACCAGCAACAACAACGACAATGCAAACTAAACACAACCAAACGCAGAGTATCATTCTTCGTTAGTTAACCAGTAACAATGCAAACTGACTACCACAAATAATCGGCAACACGAACATTGTCGATACAATGGACGCTCTGCTTATTGTAGATGGTTGTGGCTTTGAGCTGTACGGTATAAATCCGTCCGAGTTAACACTCCTCAGTAATAAAATCCAAAATCGGATGCATTAAAATGCATGGCGAACTTTGGCTTTTTGTAAAACCTGTAGGGACGTACACATTTGAAAAGTTGATTTAATTATTAAAAATAAATAAAGCGAAACACCAGGCAACTGAGCACAAGTTCATTATCAAAAATGCAGCATCAAAAAAACGCATAAAACAGCTCAATTAAAAAAAAAACGATTAAACAGGTAACTAGGCCATTGGCAAAAGTAAAATTCAACAAAGAAAAAAAGAAGTGATATCAGCAACCATAAGGATGAAAGAACCTACCAAGTTTCAGCCAGTGATAGTAGTGATATTCGCATAAAAATGGCTGCCACCAAGCTTTCTACGTGGTGTACCTAGCCTAACCCACGTGCTGACCGAAAAATGGTCCCCAAAGAAAGTATTGATGTCACCCACACTCTCCCCGCCCCACCAATGAAGAAAACCCATTGAACTGCACTGTGCAAAAATAAGATGCCACCCAAAAACACTGAAAATTAGTGATATCATGGCCAAAATGGTGAAAGCACCCGCCAGTCAAAGTGGTCACAACAGAACAAAATTGGATGTCCCAAGTTGCTACATGCCCTAACCCTAAGCTTAACCGAAAAATGTCCCCTTAACAAGTAGTTATATCACCCCTCCCCTTCCCCCCAACGTACAACCGCCAAGACTAATCCCACCACTATCACCGACGAGTGCACAAAGACTTACGTAGCCATTGTTGTTAAACTTTAATAATTTAGTGTCAATCCAGTGTTTAATATTAGCATATCACGCGTCACGGGTACCTTTCACAGTTTAGTCCGGATGCTTTTTGTGTTGTCTTGCAGCGCGACTGGTGGCGGAATGGGAGGCTACGTGCAGTGCCGGAGCAAGAGGGGGGCGAAGGGGGCCGTCGCCCCAGGCGCCGAAAGGGGAAAGGGCGCCGAAAATGCTGCCCCCTCCAAAAAATTTAAGAAAACAAAGTTGAATTTTAATAAATGCTCTTTTGGCGAAGCCAAGCCTAAATACAATTTGTCTTGAAAAATTAATTTGTGGGTTGCAGCAGTAGTTTATGATAGAGGTACCAATTGGCTGGTAAGAAAACTACAAGAACAGGAATTTGGCAATGAATACTTAATTTTTTCGACCAGGTATTTGGTAGTTGTTCACAATAAAAACGGTAAAACACTAAAAAAAATGGGAGCTGCCACAAACAGTGGACTTCACACAGTTAACCATGTTGGAAAATCACCCAATATGACGGCTGTATGAAGTCCGCCCACCTTTTTTAATTTTTTTAACATTTTTATTGTGAACAAGGCCCAAATTCCAGACCGATAGTTAAATATTTATTGCCAAATTCATGTTCTTGTTAGTTTTTATTTTTTGCCAGTCAGAAGGCGTCTCTATCATAAACTAAATACAATTATTGTAATCCTTCATATGCAGACAAATATTTTTGTCGCATGCCTACCCACCTCGACCCTTCATGATTCGTGTGTTTTCAGTGTGTTGGCATTATCTCTGTGGCACCAGTCAATTGGGTAGATTTGGGAAGAGGAGTGTGGGAGGGGGATGTTGCAATCTGCTGTATAATAGCAAGAATTTATAGGAATTTATAGGAATTTATAGAAATTCTTGATAATAGCGATAAACCGCTAAAAGGGCTTCTGGCCCCAGGCGCTCGAACGCCTTGCTCCGGCACTGGCTACGTGAATGACGCGTCGAATTTCCATTGCCGATCCTATATAACATATGAGGAAGTCTTAGCCACGCAAAGGTGGTGCGCGTGCGAGAAGGTCCGCATCAATCGTTGGTTGCTAAGCGACGGTAATCTCTCTTTTGGCGTGACGTCAGAGTAACGAGCGCAAGCGCCTTGTCGTCGTCGTGGGCAGCTTGGATTTGTGCGGCAGCTCTAGCTGTGGTGATGGCGACAACGGCGGCCTTATTCTTCGTGTTTGGGGTCACTTTATTTGGCCATTCCAGGTCTGTGGCCTTCGAGTATAAGCACCACAACACCGATGAAGTCCTAGAAATCCTGCAGGATGTCCACAAAAGATGTCCTGCTATCACCCGATTGTATTCTCTAGATCGTCAATCTGTGGAGGGCCGACCACTGGCTGTCATCGAGATGTCCCGTACACCTGGTCAACATGAACCCCGTAAGTCTGGATTTCTTGCTTTATCAATTT